>JABUQX010101103.1:30000-42500 GCA_015478945.1 Trachelipus rathkii | reverse complement strand
CTACTGAGTAATGAATAGTTTTAACTAATATTTTGAAAAGTTTAGTATACATTAGAACATAACTTATAACACTTTTACAATATTCAATAGTGGACTAACGTCTGTAACAGAAGCGCTTGCATGACCCAGTTATTTTGTTATTTTCTTTTATTTTTTTAGAACTTCAAAATGGTTGAATGATAATTCAATCATGCCTGTTATCATGTTTTTATTTGCTTTAGGGTGGTTTTTATAGGCTGCTATTGGAGATTAGCCACCATATATATTCTTTAAATCTTATCCATAGTGATGTTTATCAGAGCAATTCTGTTCTAATCCACAACTCTTTTTTTTCATCAATGATCTATCATCGTTACTTGTGTGTTCCTTCCATTCTTAGGGCTGATATCACTGTAAATCTTTACCGTGAAATTTACAGTAATTGGCCGGCATCTCGCGCTGCCAACCATTTAACGGCCAACAAGTACGTTTTCCTAGAATTCTAATTAAAATACGGTCACCCTTACTGTATGAAACGGATGACCGTATCGATTTATTAGATAAGGTAACCGTATTTTTTTACGGTAATTGGCTGACAGCGCGAAAAGAATTGGCCGCACATCTGCAGTTTATTTTCACGGATAAGAGATGTTCCACAGTTTATTTAGGATGCGATGCGAATTGTTGTGCGTCAGCCTTTTTACAGTGCATCTAACATCCAGCATCCACACCGCGTGTGACTTTCTTCCAATCGAAGACGTCGCAAAACGACAGCAAAATAAATAACGATTGCTAATCGTTCGTCCTTGAAGTGCATAGATATCTAGATCTTTTACTTGACTATCTTCATCATGAAAAATGCTGATTGCTCTTAAAAACATTATTGTTTTTCAATATCTTAAAAAAACTCAGCTACTCTATCTATCTACTTGACATAATCTTCCAATTAAATGTAATATATCATTTGAAAAATACAACTCTTTACTCTTCTTCTGTTCATTGTTACTTTTATAAGGCCAATCTTCGTTATCTTAATTGGAAGGACCACATTATGTTCTTTTCAGAAGGTTTCTAGGAAATTGGATGTTCCAAGGCTTCCGATGCGCTTTAGGAGCTCTTCTCACCACCCCAGTTTTGCCTAGCTCTCTGTATCTAACGCGGCGCGTTCGTTTGCCTGGTATGAGCTAGACATCCCAATTAGTTTCTGAGGTATCTCGCGGTTCCGAACTCTCATTTATTCTCTCCTTGATAAAAGGGTAATCTAATAGGGACGTTGCGGACTCCTTAACTCAACTACTCTGACTCAACTTTCTCCAATCTTTCTAGCAGTCGAATCTCCTTCACTCTTCTTATTCAATTGTTATTACAATTTGCATTGCTCTTTAATTTTCCAGTCATGTAGCTCCTTCTTTGAGGAAAGCTCCTGCCCACTTCTTTCTCAGACAGTCTCATCCTTTCCTTGTTCAACTCTTTAACCTACCTGAACTGCTATGACTCATCTTATATGTGCTCCACTGGTAAGAGTCTGGAACACACTCCATTTAACTTTGTCCCAATCTTGATTTACAACAATTCAAGCGCTGGTATCCCGCCTGAGCAGTCAAGACTTCACATTGCTCTGTCAGTTAATAAGTGGGTTCAAAACTTCGCTGGAATTTGGTAAGCCTCTGGCTTTTGCCCACTAGAGGATTATATATGATATATATACTTATAAATATATATATATATATATATATATATATAACTATATATAATATAATATATATATATATTAGATATATATATATTATATATATATATATATATATTATATATATGATTATATATTATATATATATATATACAAAATATACAATATATATATATATATATATTAATATATATAATAATATATATATTTATATATATATAATATATATATATATATATTATATATATATAATATATAATATATAATATATAATATATATATATATATATATATATAGACAAAAAAATTCTTGAATACTATTAACACAGTGTTTTTTAAATCAGCAAATTGAAATTATGAATAAATGTGAATTGATAAATTTATGCCTTTAATTTGGGGAATATATAAAAAGTTGGGGAGAGCATAAAACTGTTTGACGAAACCGGAAATTTCTGAAACCAATTTACCTAAAAATTGTTTATTCACTTTATCATTTTAATAGTTATTTTCTAACTCGAATAAAAAACTGATTAAAAGATTTTTTAATTATGATGAGTAATCATATTTTGATTTTAATTTTTTTTTTTTAAAAATTTAAGTAAACTAATGTTGTCATATATTAGCTAAAGAAAAAAAACAAAAAAAAAACTGTTTTTTTTAGTTGTTTATTTAATCAGTTGTTCTAAGACAAATAACCCTGTTGCAAGTATGGTGTTATTATTAAGTTGAATTTATTATTTTCTTAATTTTAGATTTCCCTTTCAGAGAGAGGAGGAGGGGGGAAGAGTTTGAAATTCTCTTGCGGTTATTTACCTAATCATTAGGGGGAAAAAAACACTAATTAATGACTTGATTTCAAGCAATACTGCTTTCAAGAAGATTCCAGAATTGTTCGAGTATTTATTTATATATGTTTTTTTTAAATTGATGATTAAAAAATTTAAATTAAATTGTTTTTAATATTGATTGATTAAAAAATCTAGACAGGTGTTAGAACAATTCTTGTAATTTTAATTAATGCAAATACATCATTATATAAAATAAAATGAATATATATTAAAGAGTATTACATATATGTATGATTTATGGCCCGGCCCTACTGTGGCTCAAAGAGTAGAACAACCCGTTAGCATATTAAAAGTATTGAATCCGATCCCTCTTGATGGATCTAGAAAGGAACTCCCTAGAGAGCTTTCTTCCATAATGTCAATTCCGTTCCTACGCAGATGACTCAATACTCTATTTTTTATATTAATGTCAAATTTACTCCCTCTTTTGCATCTATAGTTGTCTCTTGGTTTTAACATTGCGATTCTATTCTTGCAGATCTAGATAGGATTTCCTGGCGGAGTGACTTATAAAAACTCGACTTATCTCTTTCGATGGTTTTGTCATCTTTCCTTGAACAAAACAAGCATCCTTGATTTCAAGAAAAAAATAATAAACTATTTTGAAGAATTCATATCTTAGCGGTTACTGTTGCCGCTTCAAGAAAACTGGTAACTCTGTTCAGATGCCTCACAGTTATTCCAACTATACTAGTTCATCCTTCTCCTTGTATGGATATTGTTCTCAAATCTGGAGGGTTACAATTCCAATAATATTTTGGGTAAGGTCTAACCCAAAGGCAAAAGTCTATTAAACTGTTCTCTACACACTAACTTCAATTTTTGAGAAAAAGTATTTGTTTTTTTTATCTCTTTTCCATGGGTATTACCATGGAACTGATCACATCTCAATTAGTGTAGTTTCTTCAGTCTTATTTTGTGTGAAGATTGGCAACTCCGCCTTTCTGAATTTTATATTAAATTTAATATTTCCGATTTTAAAACGTCGTGCATCTGCATTCACCTGTGAAATTTGATTAAAGTGGGAGTATATGAGATTACATTTTCTATTGTTTATAGAATCCCTTCTATAATAGGGATTATAATGTGGGATTACATTTTTTATTGTTTATAGGACCCCTCCTATAATAAGGCTTTAACCCATGAGTAGTGTGTAATAGCTTAAAAAGAATTTAAAAAGTTTATTAAGCATTTGATTATATAATTCAACCTTCATTTACAATTTTTTCAAATCTCAGTTTCATTATGTCAAATATTGTTTATTAAGTTGATTGACAAACATAGCAGCATCATTATATAAATTGATCATTGCTTAAGAATGAACCTCTTATCAGGAATGTATTTAATATCTTATCTCTCATACAAATAGTATTATCAGTTATTGTAAAAACAAAAGCCAACTGTAGTTCTTTTCCCACTGTAATTCTTATAATTGTTACTTAGTCACCGATAACAAGAATTGCATACAGCTATTTTGTTCTTAGTTTCCATGCTATAAGAGCATATCAGTAGTTAAAAGGAGGACGAAATGATAAAAATTAAAAGTTAGTAAAAAGATTTGGGAAATTCGCATGTGTCTCATCTTCACTGAAGAGCTTTTAAATTTTTCAAGATGTACAGATGTGTTTTCTGACATTAATAACATTGTCTTAGTCATGGTTTAAAATAGGTAAAAGAGTATTTTTATGATAATAACTACCCTATTCTACTAAAGGTAAAATTGAGTAGATTTTAATTACGTATTTTCATCTGCTTTGTGCTTCTAAACATCTAAAACTTTCATTGACAATAGGAACAACAAAGATTTAAAAAAATATTATAGGAGAACAATAAAATAATAAAATTACTTAATAAAGGAGATTCAACATTGATATATATATATTATTATAATATATATATATATATATAGATATATATATATATAATTATATATTATATTTATATAATATATATAGATATATATATATATATATTATATTGTTATTTACACTTATATATATATATAATAATATAGTATATATATTATATATATATAATATATATTATAATATAATATATATAAATATATATATATATATATATATATATATATATATGTATATTTACAGTATATAATTTAATATATATATAATATATATAATAATATATATATATATAATATAGATATAATATATATTATATATATTGTATATATATAATATATATATATATAATAATATTTATATAGTATATATATATAATATAAAATAATATATAATATATATATATAATATATATATTATTTATATATATAATGATATATTTTCACTATATATATATATATTATAATATATATATATAATATATATTATAATATATATATATAATATTAATATAATATATATATATATAATGTATTATTTTTAGTAGATATATTATATATATAATATATATATATATATATATATATATATATAATATTTATATATATATAATATTAAAAAATATATATTATATTATTATATATATATATATAATAGATAGATATATATATATATATATATATATTATATATAATATTATATATAAATATGATAATATATATTATATATATATATATATACACATAATATAATGTAATATAATATAAAGAAATAAATATATATAATGTATATATATATATATATATATATATATATATATAATAATAATATTATAGTAATATAATATATATATATATATATATTATATATATAATTATATTATATATATAAATATATATATTCAATATATATTAATATATATATATATATATAATATATATAGATATATATATATATATATATATTATTATAATATATATTATATATATTATATATATATATATATATATATATTATATATATATATATTATATGCGGATGCGAAACTTAGAATATAAAGCCGTCATTCGGTGAGTGGTCTTTCCTCCACCGACGAAGCCTTACACGAGGTGATACTTGCACGGCTCCGTATTGCCACACCAATATCCTCACAGTCACTTTATGTCACGAGACCCTCCTCATTTGCAAATTCCGTGCCACACCCCGCAACTCTGTTCGCCATTTATTCATTGATTGTCCCCAGCTGAACCCTATTTGTCGTTATTTTCCTACTTACGGTCCATAAACCTTTCGAAATTACCTATCTTACGAATCTCCCCTTAGCAGTAACCTATTACTGTATCTTCAAATAATCATCTTTAAATTCATTGTTTTTTAATAATTAGGCCAGAACTATAATTGAAGCGAATTTATTAATCTTATTGATTTTAGACTGATATTCATTCATCCAAATCTTCCTTTGACACTTGAAGCATATATATGAAGGGCCCTCCAAGTGCTGATTTTTTTGAGCCAGTAGGCCGCGTCCCTGTGAGCCTTGGTGGGTCTTGACACTGTAATAAAGTGTATATATATAATATATATTATAATATATTATATTATATATATATATATATATAATATATATATAGATAATATATATATAATATTATATATATTTATATATATAATATATATATAATTAAGATATTAATATATTATATATTAGATATATATATTATATAATATATAATATATATATATAAATATATATATGTATGATCTATATTAAATTTAGAAGAGATATATAGATATAATTAGAGATATATATATATATATATGTTTTTCCTCTTTCCCTCTCTGTTTCTTCCACTGCTCTTCCTCCTTCTGATTTCTTCTTCTGCTATTCATTCCTTCTGTCCTTCAGCCCTTTTTTCCTTTTCTCATTCTTTCCTATGTCCTTCCGTCCGTCTTTCCTTTCTTTCTTCTCTCCATCCGTGCTTCTTTCCTTCCCTCTTGCTTCTTCTCTTCGTCCTTCCTGCTTCCTCTTTCCTCCTCATGTCCTCTCTGTTCCTTCCGTTCCCTCCTTTCTCCTCTCCTTCCTCTGTTTTTCTCTTTCCCTCCATGTTTCTTCTCCTTCTCTTTATTCTTCCTCTTCCCCTCCCTTGTTTCTGCTCTTCCTCTCTTGTTCTTCCTCTTCTTCTCGTGCTTCTCCATTTTGTCTTAACCTTGGAGCGGAATCAGAATGAACTAACTCATTTTCCCTCTCTCACTTTTCTTCCTCTTCCTTTTGTTCTCTCTGGTTTCTGTTCCTTTTGAATCTTATTTTCCCCTGTCCTCTTCTTGTTTTCCTCTTCCTCCTGTCTACTTCCTCTCTTTTACCTCCTCCCATCTCTCTCCTCTTCTTACTTTCCCTCTGCTCTCCTTTTTCTCTCTATTTCTCTCCTCCTTTCTCCTCTTTCCCTTTTCTGCTCTTATTTTTCTCTTCCCCTCTTAGTCCCTCTCTTGATTTTCTTTATCGTTTTTCTGTCCTTCCGTCTCTTCTTTCCTCTCTGTCCTTCCCTCGTTTTCTTCTTTCCGTCCTTTGCTATTCATTCCTTCTGTCTCTTTCTTTTCCACTCTCTTTCTTACTTTCCCTCCTCTTGGTTTCTTCCTCTTTTTTCCTTTGCTTCTTCTTTCCTTTTCTTATTCTTCCTCTTAGGCTTATTGCTGCTGCTAATATGTTCTTTTCTTTTTCTTCTTTTTTCTTCTTAGTCTCCTCTTAAGCCTTTCCACTCAGAGTTATTCTATTATCTACACCCTCCATTCGTCAATCTTATTTATTCCGTTTCTTCTCTTTTCTTCCTCTTTCCCTCTTGTTTTCTCTTTCCCTCCTCTTGGTTTTTCCTCTTTCCCGGCTGGCGGCTTCTCATTCCTCCTCTTGTTTCCTCTGCTTCGCGCACGGCAAGCGCTGCCCGCCCTGGCGGCGCCCTCGCCCGGTCGGGCGGCCCTGCCCGCCGTGATTTGCTTTTCCCGGTCCCTGGCGGCGCGGCCGGCCCGGCGCGCGTGCGCCGGCCGCGCAGGGGCTGCCGGCTGGCCGCCGGTGGCGGACAGCCTTGACAGCCTTCTCGGTTTGCGGGGCCGCGCCCGCGCCACGCGCGCGGCGTGCCCCCCGAGGGGGCCCCTCAGGCGGCTCTCGCCGCGCCCGGCGCCGGTGGGAAACCGCCCCCGCCGTGCTGCCACGGCCCTCGTCGGCGTGCTGCCGCTGGGCCCGGCCCCTGTGGGGCGCCGCTGGCCCCCGTGCATGGGGCTGCCTCTTCCGTCCGCGGGGTGGCCGCCAGTTCGCCGCGCTGCCTGCCGGGCCGCCTGGAGCGGACCGAATCGCTGGTACAGTGCGGCGCTAGCCGGCTTAGGCGTGCGTGCCTGCCCCTCCGCAGGTGGTCGGGCGACCCGCGGTGAGGCGCCTCAGGTCCCCGCGGCGCCACGGGCCCGGCGACCGCCGCTTTCCTTCCTCTTGTTTCTTCCTCTTTCCTCCTTTTTCTCTTCCTCATTCCCTCTTCTTGTTTCTTCCTCTTTCTCTTCTCCAGTATCTCAAATGACACATCTGACATTTTATCTTCTGCTAAAGTTGAAAAACTCTTCGTTAAGCTTTTGTTTCTAACTCCACTCTTGGCCATTCCGTTCTTGACAGTATTCAAGGTTCTTAAAACTTGTGATTTTTAGCTTGCTCTCTCCTTTGGTAAACTGTTTCGTCTCTGTCTTTCCACTTCTATCTTCCTTCTCCTTCCAATTTAGGTTATTCAAATGTTCCGAAAAAAGCCCATCATATTGAGAATTCAATTCTATCGCTTTAAGCTTGTTCTTTCTAAAGTTGGGTCAAATCCTATCCTTCAACTTAAAGAATAGAGAACATTTTGAAACTCATTTAATCCAATATCTGATCGCTAAAATGGCTTCCGAAAGTTTCCCTCCTCTTGTTTCTTCCTCTTTTCCTCCTCTTATTTCTTACTCTTTCCCTCCTCTTGTTTCGTCCGCTTTCCCTCCTCTTGTTTCTTCTTCTTTGGTGATCTTTTTTCTCTTCTCTCTGATTTTTGGTCATCTGCCCTTCGGCATTTCGGTGAATTTTTTGATGTGGCGCCAGACATATCGAAGCTTTTCGATGGAGTCTGGCACAAAGCTTTTGATTTCTAAACTTCCCTCCTCCGGTTTCTTCCCTTTTCTTTGTGGCCTCTCTCTGATTTCCTTTCGCTTCGTTCTATAACAGCTGTTGTAGAAATAATAGACTTCTTTTAATTATGGTGTTCTCAAGGTTCTGTCATATCCCATATTCTTTTTCTACTTTAATTAATGAACTTCTATATGTCAATTCGTCTCTTATCCATTCCTATGCAAATGACTCAACCCTTCATACTCCTTCACAATTCGTAGCGACCCTTTCAACCAGGGTAGGAAAAATCGGGGGTTGGACAACAAAAAAAAAATCCAGCCAGTGGGTTTTTTTGGCGGACTTTTTTTGTTTTTTTGGGGGGGGGCTTTTTTAATTTCTATTTATGGAGGAAAAATAATGCTTAATAATTTAATTGTTTTCTGTAATGTTATTTTAGTATTATTTGTCAAATAAATTAATAAAAGGAATAAAAATTTGGACAAATTAAACATAACAGACATTGTTCAATTCTCACGGCTGAATGAATGTCATTTCCTAATTGGTGAAACATATGAAAGTAAATGGTATTGCCTATTGTTTACAGATTAATATGATAGTAATGACATTACAGGACTATCTTAAGTAAAGTAAAGTAATTAAGTAAGATATTTAAATATACATTATTTAAACTGGTGAAAAATTGTCGTCATTCATAAGCTAAAGGCTCTGGAGGAGTAAGTTAGCTACCAAATAGTTCAGTAGTTGTTACCTGAGAAACTAGGCAGGCTTACACTGGATACCTCCAAGGAGCTGCCCACCAATCACCAGGTCTGGGTTTTTTTTATGACTTAAAAACCCGGGTAAAATTGGGAGATTTGCGAAGAAAAGAGTACCAGTCATAGGTATATAGTCAACTGTTATTTGAAAAAAAGGTTAAGGTTCACATGGAGGAAAAATTAGAGATGTTTAATATATATATATATATAGATATTATATATATATATATATATATATATATATATATATATATATATATAATATATATATATACATCATTATATATATATATATATAATATATATATATATAATATATATAACTATACATATATGAAGAATTTTCTCTACTTGGTCTTGTTTTGGGTCAAAAAGCTTTAAATAGACAAAGGATGGGCACCGTTAATGAGAAAGTTAACTCCGTTAAATCATTAATGTTAACAAAAAATTAAAAGTCCCTTAATCATTAAAGCGTTTATCGGTAAAGAATGCAACGGAAGTTAAACGTTAATCGTTTACGTTAACCGTCTTCAAAAGGATGTAAGGAAATAGTAATAATAATTGTTAATTTTCCTTTATTATGATTGCTATATTTAAATATTGTAATTTGGCAAATAAATAATTTAGCTTTTGGCACTAGCAAATCTTTTGCCTTGCCCAAGAAAACTTGTCCAAAGAGTAAATACCTTAATTAAATTTAATAGTATATTATTGTAAAAATAATAGAGTATACCAACTTATTGTATTTGCTTAAAATATGTATTATTTTTTTTTTATAAGATTACAACGCTTATTAGGCCTACTTCTTATATTTTCACTAAGTCACAAAAGAAGCAAGTTCAAGTAACGAACGAATGAAGTTAATGACTCATTGAACGGGCAACCGGTCACTATCTTTTTTTTGTCTTTCAGCGAACCAATAGAAAATGAGAAGTACAGCATAAGAAAAACATAGTAAAAATTATTACTATTCCGACATATTTTGAAGACTGGTTAACGTTACGATTTACGTGAACTTCCGTGTACATTTCTTTACCGATAAAGCTTTAGATGTATTAACGCCGTTAATTTTTGTTAACGATTAATGATTAACGCGAGTTAACTTTCCTATTAACGGTGCCCATCTTGTCTATTTAAAGCTTTTGACCAAACCAAGACAAAGGGTAAGAAATTCTTCAACTATATATATATTATAGGATATATATATATATATTATATATATATATATATATATTATATATATATATTATATATATATAGATATATATATAATAATTTTTTGGTATATATATTTATAATATATATATATATATATATTATTAAAAATCTCTGAATTTTCTCCAGTGTGCCTTACTCATTCTTTTTAACAAAGTGACTATATTACATTACTTATCTTTTCGTCCAAATAATATACACACATATATAACCCGGGTTTTATCATAAAAACCCAGACTGTGGGATTGGAAGGCAGCTCCTTGAGGCGAAGGATATCCAGGTGTAAGCCATGAACTAGCTTTCTAGGTAACACACTAACTATTGTAGCTAACTTTACTAGCCTCCCAGAGCTTTGATATGATGACGGACAATTTTCAAAGTTTAAATAATGTATATTTAAATATATTACTTAATTACTTTACTTATTAAGATAGTCCTGTAATGTCATTACTATCAATAATCTGTAACAATAGCAATACCATTTACTTTCATATGTTTCACCAATTAGGAAATGACATTCATTCAGCAGTGGGAATTGAACAATGTCTGTTATGTTTAATTTGCAAATTTTATTCCTATTTATTAATTTATTTGACAAATAATACTAAAATAACATTACAGAAAACAAATTAGATTATTAATCATTTTATTTTTTCCTCAAAAATAGAAATTTTAAAAAAGCCCCCCCCCCAAAAAAAACAAAAAAAGTCCCCAAAAAAACCCACCGGGCTGGATTTTTTTGGTCCAACCCCCGATTTTTTCCTACCCTGGTTGAAAGGGTCGACTACGAAATTGGAAGGAGTAATGAAGGGTTGAGTCATTTACATAGGAGTTGATAGGAGACGAGGTGATAGAGAGAAGGCCATTAATGTAAAGTAGAAAAAGATTTGGCGATATTACAGAACCTTGAGGAACACCACCATTAACGAAGTCTATTATTTTCTACAACAGCTGTTATAGAACGAACGGAAAGGAAATCAGAGAGAAGGCCACGACGAGAAGGGTAGATACCGGAGGAGGGAAGTTTATAAATCAAAGCTTTGTGCCAGACTCCATCGAAAAGCTTACCATATGTCTAGCCCCACAGCAAAAGATTCACCGAAATGCCGAAGGGCAGATGACCAAAAATCAGAGAGAAGAGAAAAAAGATCACCAAAGAAGAAGAAACAAGAGGGAGCGGAAAGCGACAAACAAGAGGAGTGGATAAGAGTAAGAAATAAGAGAGGAAAAGAGGAAGAAACAAGAGGAGGGAAACTTTCGGAAGCCATTTTAGCGATCAGATATTGGATTAAATGAATTAAGATGTTCCCAAGTCTTTAAGTTGAGGATAGATTTGAAAACTTTAGAAAGAACAAGCTTAAAGCGATAGAATTGAAGGAGCTGAGAGTGTCCCGCTTTTTCGGAACAATTTGAATGAACCTCCGTTTTCAGAGAGAAGGGAAGAGAGAAGTGGAAAGACAGAGACGAAACAGTTTACCAAAGGAGAGAGCAAGCTAAAAATCACAAGTTTTAAGAACCTTGAATACTGTCAAGAACGGAATGGCCAAGAGTGGAGTTAGAAACAAAAGCTTAACGAAGAGTTTTTCAACTTTAGCAGAAGATAAAATGTCAGATGTGTCATTTGAAGATACTGGAGAAGAGAAAGAGGAAGAAACAAGAAGAGGGAATGAGGAAGAAACAAGAGGAGGGAAAGAGGAAGAAACAAGAGGAAGGAAAGAGGAAGTAACAAGAGGAGGGAAAGTGGAAGAAACAAGAGGAGGGAATGAGGAAGAAATAAAAGGAGGGTAAGAAGAAGAAACATGAGGAGGGTAAGAAGAAGAAATAAGAGGATGGAGAGGGGAAGAAACAAGAGGAAGAAACAAGAGGAGGAAAGAGGAAGAAACAAGAGGAGGGAAAGAGGAAGAAACAAGAGGAAGGAAAGAGGAAGAAACATGAGGAGGGAAAGAGGAAGAAACAAGAGAGGGAAAGAGGACGAAACAAAAGGAGGGAAAGAAGAAACAAGAGGAGGGAAAGAGGAAGAAACAA
>JABUQX010101103.1:15000-20000 GCA_015478945.1 Trachelipus rathkii | reverse complement strand
TAACCTAAATATGGGTAAGTGGTAACAAGTGTATTATTTAATTATGAAAATAATTATCATATTCTCTACTGTATATAAATACCCATACTGTTCTATTAAATGAGATCCTCAATATCTTGCACAGGTTATGATAAATTGCTTTCAAGTTTGCAATATCGAAACTCAGATATTTTTTTTTCATTTGAGATGAAAAGTAAAAAAAAAATACAATTGATGAATTGATTCTTTATTCTTGCTTAATCTTATTCATGTGTTGCCTGAAGAGGTAAAGGTAGCTAGCATATATATATAATATATATATATATATATATATATATATATATATAATATAATATATATATATATATATATATATATATATATATTATACTATATATATAATATATTGAAGATGCTGAGATTTGATGTTTATGCAAATTAGTATTAGGTATTGATAAAAAACATAGATAGATAGATAGATAGATAGATAGATTAGATAGATAGATAGATAGATAGATAGTATATATATAGATATAATATATATATACAAAAACCCACGTATATTTTAAAAAATTAGGTACTGCTTTTATATAATTCTAATCACTCTATGACAGCCGCTTCTTAAAATAACTTCCGCGAATACCGATTCTAAATAGAAAAAACAGTTGAGACTTAATGGTAAAAAGGTAGTGACATCACGAATATATGTGAACGTCATAACATAAGATCGTGTAGGGGTGAAAAAATTTGCCAAAAATTCATTCCCGAAAGTAAGCACCAGCATGAACTTTGGAAAAAGATACCCTCTACAGTTTATATAGTTATATACACAAATGAACACCATATATAATATATATATATAATATATATATATATTATTATATAATATATATATATATATTATATATATATAATATATATATATTATATATATATATAGTATATATAATAATAATATTA
Organism: Trachelipus rathkii; assembly: GCA_015478945.1. Taxonomy (NCBI): domain Eukaryota; kingdom Metazoa; phylum Arthropoda; class Malacostraca; order Isopoda; family Trachelipodidae; genus Trachelipus; species Trachelipus rathkii. The sequence continues at coordinate 19,061 of JABUQX010101103.1, read as the reverse complement.
TATATATATATTAATATATATATATATTAGCAATTAATTTAGAGCTGAATGATTTGAACAAAATTTAAAGTATGAAAAATATAAAAATTAAAGTAAGTAAAAACGTTCATTTGCATGAGAAAGAAACGGGAGATTAGTGCTAATACGTGAAAGAATTCAGGTAGGGTTGGAATAAAAATAAACACTTTTTACTTTCCGTATTTGTTTTTTTTTTTTTCATATTAGAATTTGTATACATAACAAACATATCATAACCTGAAACTTAGAGAGGGCAGTAAACAGCAACCTATTCTATATGGATCAACGATGCAGTAAAACTCTACCTAACCTAATATGGATCGACGATGCAGTAACATTACGACCTAACCCCTACATGGAAGATACTTTATAGCCCCGTAACAGTTTTTCTTCTTGTTCTCGGATAAGATTTTTGCACTACAGAAATATTCCGAGACGCTGCTCTGTCTCGGGCGCTGCCAAGAAAGGTACTATATCCTTGTTATAGTACGATTTAGTAAATACTAATTTTTTTTTTTTTTTTTTTTTTTTTTATTTCATATTAATATTTTAAAAAATTTTTTTTTGATCTTTCCTCCCGCACTCCAATTATATGTTAGTATCATATAATAAACAATATATGAAAAAAAGTGTGTAAAAATAAAAAAAACATTTATCTGCGCCATGAAAATAATCAATAAGGATATATATATATATATATAATATATAATATATAATATATATATATATATATATATATTATATATATAATTATAATATATATATATATATATATATATATATATATATATATACTATTATAATAATATATATATTACTATATATATTATTTAGGTCTTCTCTCAGGACGGGCCTAAGGCCTGTCAGCTCTATATATATCCTAGCTGCAAAATCGTCTTTCCTCCCTCTGCCTCTTGCATCCTTCCGCCACAAAAGCCTTTTCGATTCCCTCTCACTATCTCTGCCTCTGTTTCTTGCTATCACATTATTCAGGTAATTCTCTGTTCTGTTCTTCCTCTCAACCACCTTTTCCTCATTTCTTGTTCTTTTCACCCACTGCTCTCTCCTACTTTATTCCACCACATATTGTGTTTCTTCCTGTTCCACTATCTCCACCTCACTCTACATTTCTACCGCGGGTTTCACAAATAATTTACTGCAAATTCAAGTTTCTTTCTCCCACATTCGCCAACTTTTCCTTTATTTTCTCCACATATTTTTCTTCCTTCCCTTTCTCTTTCAGAGCTTTAACTTTGATTTCTTTCCTTTCTTCTCCAACCTGCACTTTGTTCCTGTATCTCACTCAGAGTCAAAACTGACTCCAGGAAGCCACTTTAACATTTTCCACCGTCCTGTAATCCGACACTATGAAATTATATAATAATGGATTTTGGCTCAAACTTTGTATATTATTTTTATATATATTTTAAGAGGGTGGGGAATACTGTTGCGACAACAGAATTCGCCACAACAACATCGATTGCATATCTTTATTCAGGACATTAGAATACAACAGATACAAGGTTACACATAGGTGTTCAAAGTGGCCCCCCTCATCCCTGTATGAATGTGCGACCACCTCCGCTAAAATCTGTCGCCGACCGGCCATTCATTCAACTGTTATGTCATGCACTAGTGATACAGCCAGAATGTCATTTTTTTCGCATCCGCGGATGCGGAATCGCGGATGCGGATTTGTTTGATTTGATTATATAATAATGTCTTGATATATATATATATATATACTATATATATATATTATATATATATATATACTAGAGTATCAGTAGATATATATAATATAATATACTATCATATAACGATATATATATATATATATATTTATATATATATAATATATAGTATATAGACTTCGAGTTTTAGCACAATCCTACATCAATTATAACTGCTGTTTACCAAGGTACGCGGACTGGGACTCACACGCAATGCACCCACCTTCGCCCCTTATGAAAGAGATTTGTACAATGGGATTATTATACTTTTTGCACTAGGCATTGAAATTCAAATATAGGAAGGTTGCGGCTTGAGAAACATCAATTTTCTGCTGAGAGCCCAGCATTGGCCCAGCATTGCAAAATACTCTCGAACTTGGAACATTAGTTGGAGGCACAGGCCAAAGTATTTCCTTGCAAGTTTACTCAAGCTGGGGTAAACATTTTGCTTTAACTTTAAACCAAACTATTCATCATCATTTGAAATCTAATCGTTTTTCTTTCTGCGTGTAGTTTTCAATTCATTTGCACTACATTATTTTGTAAGGCCTGTGTTTCTTCAATACCACTACTTGCACTGTAGAAAATCTCTTCCAGTTGGAATCTGTTTATTGATTTACTTGAAAGAAGGTGTTGGGTTCTGTAGATTTCGTTTTTTCCTTTTTAATGGGTGGCGAATTAATAGGACTGTTCGGATTGAGTTTTTCAACTGCAACGCAAAGTAACGATTTAACTATGTTCGTAATATTGCTACAAAAAAAAGACTGTGCCTTTTATAACGGGGATCTAAGTAAGTTGGCAATAGTATGAACTATGAAGTCATTAATTTCCACAGAACCAAAGCGTGGCGTTTTCTAGCTCTAGTCTAAATTACATCTTTCATTTCTTTTTAAAAAACCGTCATCATTTTTCATTTGAAGATGGTTAAAAAATGCTTCCTTAGCGTTGAGATTAATGGTATTACGTAAGAGACAGAAGCTGTAGAGGAGCTGATTTTTTGTAGTTTCTTCAAATGGTTTCATAGCTTAATGCAGTGTGATTGATATCATTTTCCACATTAATAAGAAAGTTAACTTTGGAATACGAACTGGCGTACGAAGCAAGAAGTTCTTTGAGCAAAACTTCTTTCCATCATATGAACTGTCCTGTCCAGCGAGTTCGCATATCTCTGATAACATTAAGATTATGAATATAAGCGTTTTGAATTGCCTTCAACTCATTTTCATTTTCATTTTCTGTTCAGATTCATCTTAAGTGTTCTATTATAAATTTTTTTATACAAATCTCGACAATAAACATCCGCGCCACATATCCGCAGGGGCAAAGCGCGGATGCGGAATGCGGATGCGGATCTTTAAAAGTGGGGATGCTCCGCGGATGCGGATGCGGATGTTACCTGCATCACTAGTCTGCACACGCTTGCCTGATTCTTTCCTTCAGTTCCGAACGGTCAATGACTGGGTTGTGTATATGGGACATCTATTGATGGCACCCTAGGCAAGAAGTCCAACGGCGCAATCGTGGAGGCAGTCAATAGTAGCCTCCTTCAACGAAATCCATTGTAAAGGTCGTTATATATATATTAATTATATATATATATTATATATATATATATATATATATATATATATATATATATATAATATATATATATAATATATATAATAATTATAATATATATATATATTGTCGAAAACCGTGTCATGATTTCTTCATTACATACAGTAAGTAGTAAAAAAACCCCTTGCTTAAAGTACCAATACAATGACAGAGTTTTATGTTCATAAGCACGAACAACTTGGAATTGAGCGTATGTAACGCTTATGTAATGAACCTGCATAAAGACAAAGTGTTATCATAGATATATATATATATATATATATATATATATATATATATATATATATATATATATATATATAAAAATACATAATATATATATATTAGTATATATATATATATACCGTTAACACCACTGCTCACGGGCAGAGTCTTATTCAAGGTGGGGGGGGGGGTGTACTCAATTTAATTTTGCTGAGTAAGGACGAAGTTAAGCCGGTCTAAGGAGAGGAATAGCGATAGTAAAAACATCAACAGTAAATGTTGTCTTGCTATTTTTTGAGATTTAAAAAGTGATATACGATCTCCAATCTCCAATATTGAATCTTCCCCTAATTCATTTCACGAAAGTGATTTGTTTTTCCAATATATCAATTCAAAATACCGAAATATTAATTTCACATTGGATATTGAAGGAGGAGACTCCTTGGCATTTCTTGATATTAAAGTATATGGGAAAACAAATTCCAA
>JABUQX010101103.1:7500-10000 GCA_015478945.1 Trachelipus rathkii | reverse complement strand
AATCAAAGTGAAGACTTTACCAGTAAAGTGCACTAAAAAATGAGCATATTGGCTAAGTCTGGGGTAGGAGAATTGAATTGAGAAGGGATAATAACATGTGGAGATCTGAGTTACACGAACCTTCCTCAAAAAGAGAAGATATATGATTTAAGAGCTAATAAGCATAGTCAATTGTCAAGGTGATAATATGTTTGGCCGAAGTACCTGTGCTGTTGGGTATACTACCTCCAGGTGAGGTAATGTGCGATGCTCGGTAAATCCTACTAGAAAGAGATTATGGAGAGTTTGTGAAAGCAAGAGAGCGGATGCAGCAAAAAAAACTAATCTTCACTCTTTAAAAAAAAAATTTAAGTGTGAAACCTTTCGAAACAGGTGACATGTATTTCATTGAAGGACGGGCAACATCGGTTACGCCCCTATGCAGAATCAGCATCTGGTGTGCAAAGAGGTTCTAAAATCACTTCAGAACTCAACCTTTTAGAAACTCCATTAATAAGATACACTATGCGATCCTTTAAGGATAGATCACGAGAAAAGAAAGTCTTATTAAAAATGTTAAGGACAAAAGAAAAGGTGGCCTCAAGAATATTAAGGATAAAAGTAAAGGAAGTCTCAAGAATATTAAGGATAAAAGTAAAGGAAGTCTCAAGAATATTAACGACAGAAAAAAAGGAAGCCTCAAGAACATTAAGGACAGAAGAAAAGAAAGCCTCAAGAATTTTAAGGACAAAAGAAAAGGAAGCCTCAAGAATATTAAGGACATCAGAAAAGAAAGCCTCAAAAATATTAAGGACAAAAGAAAAGGAAGCCTCAAAAATATTAAGGACAAAAGAAAAGGAAGCCTCAAGAATATTAACGACATCAGAAAAGGAAGCCTTAAGAATATTAAGGACAAAAGAAGAGGAAGCCTCAAGAATATAAGGGAAAGAAGAAAAGGAAGCCTCAAGAACATTAAGGACATCAGAAAAGGAAGCCTCAAGAATATTAAGGACAAAAGAAAAGGAAGCCTCAAAAATATTAAGGACAGAAGAAAAGGAAGCCTCAAGAACATTAAGGACAGAAGAAAAGGAAGCCTCAAGAATATTAAGGACAGAAGAAAAGGAAGCCTCAAGAATATTAAGGACAGAAGAAAAGGAAGCCTCAATAACATTAAGGACAGAAGAAAAGGAAGCCTCAAGAATGTTAAGAACAAAAGAAAAGGAAGCCTCAAGAATATTAAGGTTAGAATGAAAGGAAGCCTCAAGAACATTAAGGGCAGAAGAAAAGGAAGCCTCAGGAATATTAAGGACAAAAGTAAAGGAAGCATCAAGAATATTAAGGACAGAAGAAAAGGAAGCCTGAAGAACATTAAGGACAGAAGAAAATGAAACCTCTAGAGTATTAAGGACAAAAGAAAAGGAAGCCTCAAGAATATTAAAGACCAAAGAAAAGGAGGCTTCAATAATATTAAGGATAGAAGAAAGGGAAGCCTCAAGAATATAAAGGACAGAAGAAGATTTTAGTTGTGAGATTTCGAAGACATTATATTTATACGAAAGATTCCTTCGGGTAAATAATTAAAAGGATCGAATTTTCGTGGCACTGAAATGAAAGCAAACATGTTATTTTCTCTACCCAAATATTATATATCACTCATACGAGTAAGACCAAAAATCAATTACCAAAAGGTGATCATAATGACAATAGATACTTGCTGTTACATAGGCTGTTATCCAATAGGAAAATAATAATTTATGGAAGAATTAATGGCAGAGGGATTCATGAAGTAATTAGATACAAGGTTATTAATGGATAATAGAAAGAGGGTAAATGAAAGAAAAGAGCATTGAGGAGCGCTCAGATTGTCTAAAATATTTGTTGTAGAACGACGTGGAGGGTAAATAAAATAAGTGAACGTAGAGAGGAATGGATCCCAAAATAAAGATGGTTTGGAAATCAAAGTATCATATCAGTTACTGCTCAAAAATATGTTCTGCGACATTGCAGTGTCCACCAAAATCAAATGCTGTTAGAGTTTGGCAAAGAAGATCACCAGTTGAGTGAGGAGTGTTGAGTGTTGAGTATTGAGTGTTGAGTGTTGAGTGCCAAGTGATGATTGTTGAGTGCTGAGTGTTGAGTGTTGAGTGTAGAGTGTTGAGTGTTGATCTCAGAAAGGTTTAAAAGAATTTAGATGCTTACCGAAATATATGTTTTTTTTAGCATTAATAATTTAAATATATCAAGGAAGGAATATGCTTTGATGATAATCCTGGTAAATTAATAGGACGATTGTAGGCTAACGACTACCTGAATGGTGTAGTGGTTACTGGATCATGGTTACGACGATGATATTTTGATTCTCAGACGCTGAAATGCCAGTTCGAACCCAAGAACGGACATGTTTCTTCGTCCTCTCATATTATATATATATATATATATATATATATAATATATATATATATATATATTATATCATATATATACTATATTATAATATATATATATATATCCTAATATATAT
>JABUQX010101102.1:40000-42500 GCA_015478945.1 Trachelipus rathkii | reverse complement strand
TGATATGTTCGTAAAAATTGATTCCCGTAGGAATCAATTTTTGAGCCAACCTTCAGCAGTTTGCTACTGCCGGATTCCAGCGACTCGATTCAGGCTTCGGTTCCGACTCCGGTGGCTGCCGACTCCGGTTCCGCGCCTCCGGTGAAAGAGTTGGTATCGGAATCTGAAGAGTTGGCATCGGCACCGGTTGCTGCGAGCCATGCGGTGACCGATTAATAAACAGGCAATATAACAAAATATTGTGTCCTTATATAGATTATCAAGCCTGTAGATCGTCAATATGAGGGTTTTATAAGTCCGTATAGGCTTGTCTAAGACCCCCATTAGGGGGGTCTCGACTGAAAAAAAGAGCACAGCAGAGAGTAAAACAGAGTGGTCGAAGGAGATGAAAGAAGGATGAAGGAAGAATAAAGAGGTAAAGAATGGAAGAAGGAGTCTAACTCAGAGGAGTAGGAGTTGAACAGCCTGCCCCACCGGTGCTGGCTCCGGTGCGGTGCCTAGTTATTAAATATTTGTGTAATAAGGACTACGACATTGGTGTCTTTATATATGTTATTGGGTCTGTAGATTTCGAAAATAATGGTTTCAGAACCATCAAGAAAAAAAATAAAAATAAATAAATAAATAAAATTTCTTATTCTTTTTTGTTTATAACTTACAAATTTACGTTTTTACATACCCTAAAGCAGTAAATCAGTAAATCAAACCACCATCCAACCACCATCCAGCCTCCCACCTGTCCAGTTGTGATCTATTGATCTATTGATCTATTGATTCAAGTCATATTTTTTACTAAAATTGTAACGTTTTACATACCCTAAAGCAGTAAATCAGTAAATCAAACCACCATCCAGCCCCCATCCCGCCACCCTCCTGTCCATCCTTGATCTATTATCTATTGAGTCAAGTCACATTTCGAGTATCATTTTGGATAAACATAACATAAAATCAAGTTCTTTATACAAAGATCAACGAATATATGTTGACGTAACAAAGTTTTCACATTAATAAAGCTTACTTAGCATCATCTGAACTATGAATATAATACACAATGACAAACCTGACACGCCTTAAACATGAATAAACTGTTAACGTTAACAAAGTTCCACACTTAACAACAGTAAAGTAACTAACATAACATCCCAAAAACGTAACCTATTCACACATTGTCAAGCATATCTCTAACATAACAATGTTAATTTTACATTAACATGGTAATATTTAACAAAAATTTACCATAACCTTGTGTAATTATCACACAGACCAGCGAAAGTATACCAACGTAACAAAGTTTTCACATTAATAAAGCCAACATAGCATTGCTAGAACTAAGAATATAATATACAACGACAAACCTGACACATCTTAAGCAAGAATAAACAGCTAACATTAACAAAGGTCCAAACTTATCAACAGTAAAAGTAACTAACAAGACTCACAAAAACATAATCCATTCACACTTTATCAAACATATCACCAACATGACAATGTTAATTTTACATTAAGCATAGTGAATATTTAACAAAAAAATTTAGCCATAACCGCTACCTAACCAGCATAATACACTAATGGATAAAGAAAAAAAAACAAAAGCTAAAGTTTGACCTCTGTAAAGCTTAAACTATGAACATAACGTACTTAACAACACACAACAACCAAACGAATAAACATCTATCATTAACAATTTAGTCAATAAAGCGAACATAAGCGCGGAAGCTAAAACAAGTTTTTCATTGTTTTATAACATATAATTTTCATTGAAAGAGCGTTATATAAATACATAAAAACAATATAAAATACATTAAAAACATAAGTTACGATTTTAAATTATTAATTCATCTAAGCAGAGAACATAGCATTCAAGTTGGGTAAGTTTCTATACATACAATCTCCATAAGATCAACACCCTTTGAAAGAATGTAAGTATAAATGCATTCAGCAACACTAAACCATTTTCGGCATATTTCGATTTAACAGCACTCATTCTCTCATACAAGAGAAAAGTAAATTCATCCAAACTGATAGTTATTAATGCCGTGCCGTCCTGTACTGTATTATACGGGAAACCATATGTTTCGGTGTAAATATCATAGATTACACCATGTGCTATAAGTATTAAGTTCTCAAGTATGTCAACATCGTTAAGATGCGATGTTAATTCGTTTTTTATTTTAAGCAATGCTGTAATATTTTCAGATGTTCGAACTGTGAAACCTAGACACGTATGTCTGAAGGTAACACAATCGAAGGGTTTCCAGTAGTTGCGTACATCAAGGGTTTTAATATCGTCACACGACGAGAACACAACGTCTATTCTATTAGAACCTCTCACGTTATCTTTCCAGTTAGATATTTCACTGCTAGTCGATATATCAGATGACACACATTTATCCTCTATCCATCCTACTGCAATATTGATACCAAAAATTTATCACAACACAACTGAAAAAGGGTCTATTATTTGAACCTCTGGATGGAATACAAGCAATGTATCGGTATC
>JABUQX010101102.1:32500-35000 GCA_015478945.1 Trachelipus rathkii | reverse complement strand
CCATGGTATTTTTGAAATATATTGTTTTATCTCATTAGAGTTCATGCTTTCCCTATTATAAGTTGCCTTCCAGAAGCAAACGCCCACCCATATATAATATATATATATATAATATTATATAATTATATAAACACATATTTTATGGATATATAATAATGTATATATATATATATATATATATATATATATATATATATATATATATATTATGGGTTATATGTGTTTTTCATTAGCAAAATGTTGCCAGCTACTCCTAAATATTTTCTTTAAATTAAATTTTTGTATAGGTATTTGAATAATTTTAATTACATAATTAATTCAATCTTTTATTTTTTTTTCATTTAATTTACCGTTTTCGTAGAACTAACATTGTTAATCCTCAGTTAAAAACACTTTCAATTACGTTTTTTCTAACTGAAGTGACTAACGTTACCATTATTAAAATAGGTCTTATATATATATATTAGTATATATATATATATATATATGATATATATTATATTATATAATATATTATACATTAATAATATATATATATATATATATATATATATATAATATATATATATTATATATATAGTATATATTATATATATGTTCAGTAGCTATAGATTTATTAAATAGAAATACTTCTCATCCTCTTCTCCGTATATAAACGCAAGGCGACAATATCCGGCTGGTAACCCGCAAAAAAGCTCAGTGGTAGAGCACTCGCCTAGCAAGCGAAGGGACCCAGGTTCGAGTCTGGGTTGGAGCGAGAGAATGTGAGCTATTCTTTATTAACTCAAGCTTCGTCGCACACAGATGCTTAATCGAGTAAATTTGTGGTTGTGCTTTGCTTACAAATGGGAATTAAGTGTTGCCGATGTTAAGGCTATACCACACCCATCCTTTACCTTTACCTCAGCATCCGAATATTCGAATACGTATTCGATGTTATATCTACGACCTTAGATGTTTAAAACTATCCCTCGCGGATGACAATCAAAATATGTTGCTAATGGTTCAATGATCTGTTTAAACTGTTGCTTTACAAAATATTTGAATTTTCAAATTGATTCTGAAATAATAATAATAATAATAATAATAATAATAATAATAATAATAATAATAATAATAATAGATAATAATAATAATAATAATAATAATAATAATAATATTAATAATAATAATAATAATAATAATACAGATAATAATAATGATAATGATAATGATAATAATAATAATAACAATAATAATAATAATTAAATAATAATAATAATAATAATAATAATAATAATAATAATAATAATAATAATAATGATGAAAATAAAATTAATAATAATAATAATAATAATTAATAATAATAATAATAATGTGATAATAATAATAATAATAATAATAAGCGTTGATAATAATAATAATAATAATAATAATAATAATAATAATAATAATGATAAAAATAATAATAATAATAATAATAATAATAATAATAATAATAATAATAATAATAATAATAATAATTATAATAATTATAATTATAATTATAATTATAATTATAATTATAATTATAATTATAATGATAATGATAATTATAATTATTAATTATAATTATGATTTATAATTATTATAAATATAATGATATTTTTAATATTAATTATAATTATGAATTATAATTATAATTATAATTATAATTATAATTCATAATTATAATTATAATTATATTATTAATTATAATTAAATGATAATGATAATGGATTAATTCCAGTCTTGGGGAGAGAAGGTGTGTGATGATGATGATGATGATGATTATCGATGATGATGTTATTATTAATGATAATAATAATAATAATAATAATAATAATAATAATAATAATAATAATAATAATAATAATAATAATAATAATAATAATAATAATATTTTGAACCCTTATGACCCACGTTCACCGATTTCTATGTCTGATTTTGAAATAACACATTTAATCCGAAGACTTATTTTAAGATACGTCGACGATACATTTGTCATTTTTTAGCGTGCAAATCACTTAAATCAACTTTAATTTAATCAACTTTCAGTGCAAAACTTCACTTGTAGAGATGATTAAAAATAAAATCTTGCATTCCTTGATAACTTTTTTTTAAAAATTGTGAAGTTTTAAGAGAAGTAAATGTGAAAAGTACAGATAAAGGTTTATACACAAATTATGATTCTAATATACCCGAAAGATATAAACTATCAATTACACATTATCTAATCCGTAGAGTTTCTAAAATCACTTCAACGTGGGAACTCTTTAGCAAAGTGGTGATAAGAATAACTAAGAATATAATTAATAATGTTTACCATCAATTTAAAATAGAAATTGTTATTAAAAAATTGGTAAAAAACATTCTAACTTGTAATAAAATATTTCTTGATAAGGGAAACAAAATAATTTTTTATTTTAAATCATCTAATTTGACTGATTTTTCCAGGTAAGAGAATTTTTTTTTTACATAATTCTTAGTTTAAAACACATTC
>JABUQX010101102.1:27500-30000 GCA_015478945.1 Trachelipus rathkii | reverse complement strand
ATATATAACATATATAATATCAATATAATATATAATAATAATATATATATATATAATATATATGATGTAATATATATATATATATGTTATTATGTATAATATGTATATATGTATATATATATATATAATATATATAACATAATAATAACCAATAACTAATATAACAGTAACATGCTATATTAATATATATATATATAATAATATGTATATATATTGATTATGGATGTAATAATAATAATAATAATATATATGTAATTAATAATTATATTACCAATATAACAATAACCATATAATATATATATATATATATGCTCTTTATATATAATATCTTAACGTCTTTCAATATATATGATGTATATGTAATAAATATAACCATACATATATGTATAATAAACATATATATATATATATATATATATATATATATAATATATATATATATATATATATATATACCCAATGATATACATTAGGTTTCTTAATATATTGAAGGATAATTACTAACGCATAATATATGCTTAACCATATATATATAATATATACACCTTATACATATATATATATATGCTATATATATATATATCTTTTATATAATGATAATATATATATATATATATATATATATATATTAATTTATGATTGTTACTGGCTCACATGAAATTGACCATTTCTTGATGAATTATTTATTTTCTGTATTTTCAATCTATCATAATTTTATAATTTGCAACACCCTTTAAAAAAAAAAATTTTTTTTTTTTTGGGGTGGGGTGGGGGGGATAATATTAATTAAACCTAAAAACATTTTTTAGTTGTAATTATTTGAGGTTCTCCCCTCATTTATTGCATTATAAACTCACTATATGATGAAATATATCTGCATTATTAATGTATATTAATAATATATATTTATTTATGTTTCTCGAGTTTTCACTCCAATTCATTACATTCTAAGTATTCAATTCGCAATCATTAAAACTGAATTGTAATTAAATATATAATTGATCAAACGATAGGTTAACTAGGCCTGTGCTTAGAAATATCCTGATATTAGTGAAGCCATTACAAATATCCTTTAAAATATATATTTTATATATATTTTTATTTATAAATATTCATATTATTGTTATTTGTCCGAGAAAAGTCAAAAGGAAAAAAAATTCATCTGAAACGTCGGAAAAAAGTTATTCCTCAGTAGCATTTTAGTCAGACAAAATTCGCATTTACAGAACTTCAAACTTTATTTACTTTTGTTAATTATAGGTCGGTTTAGACACTGAAACTTTATATATGAATTCATTATTATATAGTTTCACTACTGTGCTAGTTTCATAACACTAGTATCTCTTGTTTCTGAATTATTAACGTTAAATCGTTATTCGGACAATTCTTATTTGATTGTTTCGATTAAATTTTTATATATTTTTTATTGGTTGGAGTGTGTATTTAAATCATATATCCACAGAATCACCAACTCCTTTCTTTATTAAAAACTAGCGCACTCAAGACTTAGTCCCTTTATATCCGCCAACGACTTAATTGCACCAGACACCTAGCTAGCATCCTGCCATTTACAAATTTCCTACTTCACTCTGCATCAACCGTTCCCTTTTCATCCAACATATATTATAAATATTTAAACTCAGAAATTTGTTTCAGCTGCTCACCATCTAACATAGCTTCACACCGAGGACTGTCCTCATTCACAACCAAAACCTTAATCTTATCTACGTTTACTTTCAAACCCTTCCTTTAACACACCCTGCCAAATCTCTCAACCAATCCTCTCAAACTCTCTTCAAATTCGCCACACAAAATCAAATCATCCGCATTTAATAAGTAGGGCACTCTCCACTCTCTTCCATTCTCTATCATTCTAACACCATCCCCTGCCACCCCCACCTTTAATTCTTTCATAACCCCATCCATATACAAATTGAATAACCAAGGAGACATAGCACATCCCTGCCTCACTTCGCTGTTAATGTTAAACCAATCACTTTCGACTCCATTTATTCCTACACATGCTTCACTATCGTCATACATATATGTGATTCCATTCAGAAGCCTACCACCAACACCATATATCACTAACATCTTCCTTAGAGCTTCCCTATTAATCCCAGCATATTCCTGTTGAAAATCCATAAAACCTAAATACAATTTATTTTTCTTCTCTCATTTTCTTAGTCATATCTTTCAATGTAAAGATTTGATCCACACATCCTCTACCACCTTTAAATGCACCTTGTTCTTCACCAATCAGTTCTTCAGTCACTCGACGCACTCGTTCGACCAAAATACCAGCATACATCTTCCCTACAACATCCAATAAACTATTTCCCCTATAATTCCTACAGTTTCCCGTATCCCCCCTTACCCTTATATATGGGTACTATTGCTGCTATCCTCCAATCCCTCGGAATCATACCCTCCATAAAATCTTTGTTACACAACTTCCAAATCCAATCAATCATCATCTTGCCTTCGTTCTTGATTATTT
>JABUQX010101102.1:17500-20000 GCA_015478945.1 Trachelipus rathkii | reverse complement strand
TATACATATATATTATTGCTACAACACATCTTATTATTTATCTTATATACATATACAAAATAATATATATATATATATATATATATATATATATATATATATATATATATATATATATATATATATATATATATATATATATATATATATATATATATGTATATATGTATATATATATATATGAATGATCCTGGAAAAGAAATCTTTTTCAGGATCATTTACGACTACCTTCATAACATCTGCCAACCTAAACAACAAACCCTTACTATTTCAAAAAAGTCGCTATTCTTCAAGTTTCAAGTTTCATATGTGGGGTCTGTTTCAGTCTCTTTGAGGAGAGATCTGGAGCAGACTCTGAACCGTTTCTTTCCTCACATCTGTTTTAATCTTGTTTTGACTAACTCCCTTAGGATTGGTTCTCTCTTTCGTTTCAAAGATCAGTTGCCTGTCATGTTCAGATCTGGTGTGGTTTATAAATACACATGTCCCCGCTGTGAGCGAGGCACCTATATAGGTTCCACCATTAGACTACTCAGATCTAGGGCATGCGAGCATATGGGCATTAGCCATAGGACTTTGTGTCCTCTGTCGGTGAAGGAGTCCTCTCCTGTCAGGGAGCATTCTTTGTCTTGTGCCACTCCTCTGTCATTTAAACATTTCAAGATTTTAGCTTCCACCTCTCACTCTCCGTCTTTACTTATTTTTGAATCTTTATACATTAAAAAACACAAGCCATTGCTAAACAATAACATAACTTCAACGCAATTATATATCGCTTAAATTTTTTTAAACCTTTGTACACCTTCTAAACAAATATTTTTCATCAACCAACTAATCCTTTTTTGCTCCGCCTCCCGTAGCTGTCTTCTGTTTATTCTATTCTTCCATTTAGTTAGCTTCTAGTCTCCTGACCAGCTCAGACTAAGGTAAATATGTGCATACATTTATTTCACTTTCAAGGGCATGATCCAATATTTTAGATGTTGGGACCCCATTTTAGCCCCCACCTGAAAATGGACATCAAATTCGGAATTATCAGCCGATTTTGACCCTATAAACACCAAATTGTAGCTTTTGGCTCTAATACACTTTCTGGTGTTTGTGTCTGTGTAGTCAGTTTTTCTCAAAATCTTCAATTTTTTCAAAACCCATGTTTTTTGACATTTTTCGTATCAACTTCTAGAAAATGACTTCAAACTTGAAATATGCATAGATGGGTCCATTACCTACAAAATGCACTGATTATTTTTTCGATTTTTTGAGTTTTGTGCTCAGCGTTGTCCAATTTCCAAACCCGATTTTTGGGGATTTTAAAAAAATTGCGATAATTTTTTATCTGTTTGGGTTGAAGTGGGATGAAATTTTCAGGCACATGTGTAGTCTGGGGAGAGGGCTCCATTTTACTTAGATAATTTCTTTGTATATGCATTAGTTTTGGATTTCTTCATGGAACAAATTTAAAAAAAAAATTTTGGGAAATTTTTAAAATTTTCTTTGAGTATACAAAAAATATCTAAGTAAAAAAGGTCTATTCTGCCCAACTATACAAGCATTGAAAATTTGATGTTGATGGGATAAGTAGAAAAAAAATTATCTCAATATTTCACTTTTTGGAACAATTAAATTTTTGAAAAAGTGAAATATTGAGATATTTTTTTTTCTACTTATCCGATCAACACCAAATTTTCAGGGCTAGTCGGGCGAGATACACCTTTTTACTTAGATAATTTTTTTGTATACCCCAAAAAAAGTTTCCTTAAAAATTTCCCAAAATTTTTTTTTTTTTTTAAATTTGTTCCATGAAGAACCAAAACTAATGCATATACAAAGAAATTATCTAAGTAAAAATGTGCCTTCTAAAGACTACATATGCCCTGAAAAATTTCATCCACTTCGCCCAAACAGATAAAAATTATCGCAATTTTTCATTTCAAAATCCAAAAAGTGGGTTTGGAAATTGACAACGCTGAGCACAAAACTCAAAAAATCGAAAAAATAATCAGAGCATTTTGTAGGTAATGGTCC
Source organism: Trachelipus rathkii (assembly GCA_015478945.1). Classification (NCBI taxonomy): domain Eukaryota; kingdom Metazoa; phylum Arthropoda; class Malacostraca; order Isopoda; family Trachelipodidae; genus Trachelipus; species Trachelipus rathkii. Next base: position 17,975 of record JABUQX010101102.1, on the reverse strand, counting down.
CATCTATGCATATTTTCAAGTTTGAAGTCATTTCGAAAAAAATTCTGAAGTTGATACGAAAAATGTCAAAAACATGGGTTTTGAAAAATTGGAAAATTCTAAAAAATGACTACAGACACAGAAAAACACCGGAAAACAACGTTTTGGAGGGCAAACTACAGTTTGGCGTTTATAGGGTCAAAATCGGCTGATAATTCCGAATTTGATGTCCATTTTCAGGTGGGGGCTAAAATGGGGTCCCATATCTAACATTTATTTCACTTTCAACTTTGTATTATTCTTAATTTCAATTTGCATTATTATTATTATTATTATTATTATTATTATTATCATTATCATTATCATTATCATTATCATTATCATTATCATTATCATTATCATTATCATTATCATTACTATAATTATTATTATAATTATTATTATTATTATTATTATTATTATTATTATTATTATTATTATTATTATTATTATTATT
>JABUQX010101102.1:7500-12500 GCA_015478945.1 Trachelipus rathkii | reverse complement strand
GGTTAGGAATAAGATTATCGGATCATTATGTTGTTTTATGTAAAATTAAGTTAGTGGGGGCTTGGATGGAGAATGAAGGTGATATGGAAGGAAGTGGGTAGAATTAAGTGTGAAGAGTTAAGCGAACAAGGTAATAAGGATAAGTATTTTAGAGCGCTTGCATATAAATTAGTTAAACCTGAATAAGATGAAACTGAACAAATCCGGAAGCAAATGAAGGAAGCGGTTGTTAGTAGTGCAAAAGAAGTATGTGGATGTTCTAATGTGGGAGGTAAGAATATTAACAGTGAGTGGTGGAATGAAGAGGTGATGCAAGCGGTTAAAAGAATAAAGAAGCGGGGTTCAATGTGCTAAAAGCCAATGATGAGATTACAAAAGAAAGATGTCTGGAATTATATAAGGAGGAAAAAAAGGAATATTAAGAGATCCATACGAAGGAGGAAAAAAGGGGTAAATGAACAGTTTGGATGGAGGATGAATGGGGACTTACAAGGAAATAGGAAGCACTTCTGGAAAAAATCGCGAAAGGTTAAGAATGAGAATAAGGGGAAAATGCTTAGAATAATGAATAGGGATGGTGCTTTCGTAACTGATGAAATGGATGTGAGGGGGTAGGGAGGGAACACTTCGAAAATCTGCTTAACAGTAATAACGAGATGATAGTGAATGTGTGTGGGTTTGATGGTGCAAGAAGGAATGGGTATTTTGGGGATGAGGTCATTAGTAAGGAGGAGGTAATGGGTAGAGTGAGAATGTTGAAGAATGGTAAATCTGCAGGTATAGATGAAATTACTGGTGAAATGATCAAGAACGAAGGCGAGATGGTGATTAAATGGATTTGGAAGGTGAGTAACAAAGCTTATATGTAGGATATAGTTCCGAAGGATTGGAAGAAAGTAGTAATAATACTCTTATATCAGGGTAAAGGGGATACGGGGAATTGTAGGAAGTGTAGGGGAATTAGTTTATTGAGTGTTGTAGGGAAGACATATGCTGGTATTTTGAACGAAAGCGTGTGTCGAGTGACTGAGTGACTGATTGGTGAAGAACAAGGTGTGCTTAGAAGAGGTAGAGGATGTGTGGATCAAATCTTGACATTGAAACAAATGATGGAGAAAATGAGAGAGAAGAAGAATAAATTGTATTTAAGTTTTATGGATTTGCAACAGGGGTATGATAGGATTAATAGGGAATCTGTATGGCCGGTGTTAGTGATATGTGGTACTTGTGGTAGGCTTCTGAATGGAATCAAAAGTATGTACGACGATAGTGAAGCGTGTATAAGAATAAATGGAGTTGAAAGTGATTGGTTTAATATTAATTGCGGAGTGATGCAAGGATGTGTTATGTCTCTTTGGTTATTCAATTTGTAAATGGATGGAGTTAATTAAGAAAGAATTAGAGGTGGGGTTGAAGGGAAGGTGTTAAAATGAAAGAGAATATAAGAGAGTGGAGGGTGCCCTACCTATTATATGCGGATGATTTTTGAGAGGATTGGTAGAGGGATTTGGCATAGTGTGTAAAAGGATGGGTTTGAAAGTAAATGTAGATAAAAGTAAGGTTATGGTTGTGAGCGAGGACAGTCATCAGTGTGAAGTTATGTTGAATGGTGAGCAACTGGAACAAGATTCTGACTTTAAATATTTAGGATATATGTTGGATGAAAAGGGAACGGGTGATGCAGAGTGTATTAGGAAAGTTGTGAATGGTAGGAAGGTAGCTGGAGCAATTAAATCGTTGGTGGATGTAAAAGGACTGAGTCTGGATGCGCTAGGGTCTTACATGAGGGTATGTTGTTACCTGTATTAATACATAGTAGTGAAACTATGGTCTAGACTCTAGAATAAGAGGTATAGATCTAAAGTACAAGGTGCTCAGATGAGCAATCTTAAGGGCGTGTTTGTTTTTGAGAAGAATTGATAAAATGAGGAATGAACGCATTAGGGAGTTGGGTGTAGCGAAGAAAGGAGTAAATGAGAGAATAAATGAAACTACATTGAGATGGTTTGGTCACGTTAAAAGGATTGATGTTAGTCGGTTGGTTAAGCGGATGCATAGTGATGAGGGTGCTGGGAATCGACAAGCTGGGAGACCAAAAAAAAGTAGATTGAGTCAGTAAAGGAATGCATGGAGGAGAGAAGTGTGAGTTTGGCTGAGGCGAGAAGGAAGGTGCATAATAGTAATAAGTGGCGGGGTTTTGTAAAGGGATATGGTTGTGGCCCACCTGGGCAAGGCATGAACCCTACCTTGACAAGATGCCATAATGAAGGTCCGTCGAGGTCCCGTGAAGCTCTTGGGTGGATCTTTCTGACTGCAGGGTGTTCTCACGAAAGGGTATAAAGAGGGCGGTAAGACTGGGCTATCTTTTCGACTTGCGTCATATTCTTCTACAACTTTTCTGTTTCCAGTGCATGTGTCGCACTTTACCCCAGTCTTGGGGAGAGAAGGTGGGTGATGATATATATATATATATATATATATATATATATATATATATATATATATATATATATATATATATATATATATATATATATATATATATATACATATATATATTTTTTTTTCTCTCTCTCTCTCTCTCTCTCTCTCTCTCTCTCTTATATATATAATTATATATACACTATTATATATATATTATTATATATATATATATATATATATATATATATATATATATATATATATATATATATATATATAAACGTCACCCTGCAAATCTTAATTAGCCGGTTCTTCTTCCAGTTTCCAAGTATAATTAATGTATTTTTAATATTAACATCTAATGATGAAAAAACTTTGCTTCAAGGCTGTATATATATATATATATATTATATAGATATATTATATATATATATATATATATATATATATATATATATATATATATATATATATATATATATATATATATATATATATATACATAAATATACATATTATTAATATATATATACATATATTATTATATTATTATTATTATTATTATTATATTATATATTATTATATATATATATATATATATTAAATTTCATATATATATATATATATTATGTTACTGTAAATTATTTACTATATATTATATATTATAAATATATATATACATATATTATTATTATTATATATATATATATTATTATTATTAATATATATATATATAATACATATATTATTTAATATACATATATATATAGGAAGATATATATATATATATATACATATATATACATATACATATATATATATATATTATATATATATATATATATATGCCGGGAAAATATCAGTTACTGAAAGGTTGGAATGGGCTCAGAGAATGTAGATACTTTCTTGTTCATGCTTACTTTTTAAGCAGCTTTGCTCCTGTGATATATTTTCAAGGATGGGAAAAATTTTTGGTTTATTAATTATAGATACAGTAAGCAATAATCGGTTGTATGCAGATAATTTGTTTTTTGTGGATTTTAGAATCTGAAGATAGTTTTGAAAGAATTGGTAAACGGGTTTCCCAATTTGTGTAAACGGAGGGGTTTGAAAGTAAATGTAGATAAGAGTCTGGTGATGTTGGTGGGTGAAGAGAGTCCGCAGTTGAAATTATGTTTTATGGTGAACAACTGAAACAAGTATTTAGGCTATATGTTGCATGAAAAGGGAAAGGATGATGCAGAGTTTAGTAGAGTTGCGAATGGTAGGAAGGTGACGAGTGCAATTAAATCATTGGTGAATGCAAATTGACTAATTCTTGAGTGCGCAGCTAGAGTTCTCTGCATGAGGGTGTTTTGCTACCGGTGTTAATGTATAGCAGCAAAATTATGGTATGGAATAAGAGGTATAGAGGTATAGGCAACCTGATCTGCGAAGGATAATTTTAGGAGCTTGTTAGGTTTGAAAAGAATTGACAAAATTAGTTATGAGCTTGTTAGGGAGTCGTATGGCGTGAAAAAGGAGTGAATTAAGATCGTTTGTACATGTGGAAAGGATGGATGATAGTCGGTTAGTTAGGCGGATGTATAGAGGTGAGTGTGCTGGGAACCAACCAGCTGGGAGACGTAAGAAAAAGTGTATGAGTTAGTAAAGGAATGCCTGAAGGATAGGAATGTGAATTTGGTTCAAGTGAGAAGAATGATCCTAACATTGAAGAGACCACAGTGGGGGGCTGTCGCAGTGTTGTGAGGCCCTAGGGTGGTTTTTGGCTGCCACGTGCTCGTACGTAAGGTCATGAAGGGTTTCCTTTCGACTTACTTCATGTTCTTCAGCTTAGCTCTTCTGTTTCCGGTGTATGTTACGCACCCCACCCCCAATCTGGGGTTCCAAGGCGAAGATGAAGAAAGATAATAAAGATAGTTATAGAATCGAAATATATACTTTTTTTCAGATTTATTCTCATCTATGATTGCCAGCGTGGCTTCTACAAAACTAATTTAAATTTTTTCTTGATTCTTGAAACAACAACGACTTTCTTCTAATTCTCAAAATCGAAGTTGTCCCAATTTTCCATTCACAGCAAATATTTTCCCTTTCATTTTGTTAATCTCTTACCCTCGATCGAATGAATCCAGTTGAAAACTATTTTTCATTTATACTACCGAAAATTCAGGAAATGTTAAATGTATCTCCCAATTTTTTATATTTTTTAATTAGAAATTTGTACTTCTGATTTTAGTGTAATGTTTTATCTATGGTGATTTTACCAGAGTTCTAACCCTTTCAAATAAGAAATTTTTTATTTTAGATAATGAGAAAACATTTTATATATATATATCATATAGTATATATATATATATATATATATATATATATATATATATTATATATATATATATATATATAAGAAAGAGAGTATATAGTAGTAGGATATAAAAAAAATAGTGATCATATATATATATATATATATATATATATATATAAATATAACAAAAGAATAAGAAAAAGATTAGATTAGATTTTGCATATACCTTATACACACATGATATATATATTATATATATATATATATATAT
>JABUQX010101102.1:0-5000 GCA_015478945.1 Trachelipus rathkii | reverse complement strand
GAGGTTCAGAGTTATTGAGGAGAGTTATTTGGAGTGGGGGAGTTAACAGGACGAAAAACCCTAGACTGCTACTTATCATTGAGAATAATATATATGATGGATCACGTCAGATATGTTATTCATACTCCATATATAGGCGAACAAAGCCCATATACATAGCAAGCAGCTGAGGTGGTGGAAAGAAGTACCTAAAGCTATTATTAGAGCTGTGTAGAATATTATGTCGAATATATCATATATATATATATATATATGTATATATAGATATATATATATTTAATTTTTATATATATATATATATATATATATATATATATATATATATATATATATATATATATATATATATATATATGTAAGAATGAAAGAGAATGGGAAAAGAGTGGAGGGTGCATTACCTATTATATGCGGATGATTTGGTTTTATGTGGAGAATCTGAAGAGAGTTTGAGAAAATTGGTAGAGAGATTTGGCAGGGTGTGTAAAAGGAAGGGTTTGAAAGTAAACGTAGATAAGAGTAATTTTATATGGTTGTTAGTGAGGACGGTCCTCGGTGTGATGCTCTATTGGATGGTGAGCAACTGGAAAGTCTCTGAGTTTAAATATTTAGGATATATGTTGGATGAAAAGGAAGCGGATGATGAAGAGTGTAGTAGGAAACTTGTGGATGGTAGGAAGGTGGCTGGAGTAATTAAATCCTGGGTGGATAAAAAAAGGACTAAGTATTAAGTGCACTAGGAGCTTACATGAGGGTATGTTGTTACCTGTATTAAAATATTGTAGTGAAACTATGGTCTGGAATAAGAGGTATTGATCTAAAATATAATGTGTTCAGATGGACAATCTTAGGGGCTTGCTAGGTGTGAAAAGAATTGATAAAATGAGAAATGAACGCATTTGGGAGTTGTGTGGTGTGAAGAAAGGAGTAAATGTGAGAAGAATAGAAAGTACATTGAGATGGTTTGGTAATGTGGAATGGATGGATGATAGTCGTTTGTTAAGCGGATGTATGGTGGTGCGAGCGTGGACTGGCTGTAGAGAACCAAAGTGAATGGAGCTCAGTAAGGAATCACTAGGAGTGAATGGAAATCTGCTAGGAAGCAGTGAAGGGAAGGCATACAGAAAGGAATGGCAGTCTGCAGAGGGCACTAACATATCCACCCAAGGCAGGTGGATCCACACTGGCGAGACACTGAGGGATCCACATAGCCAGCAAAGGCTTTGGGCTGACTGATTGCTGAGCCGCTTAGTGGTGGCAGTGGCGGGCAGCTGGCTTTTCTCGACATGCGTCATATTCTTCTTGACTACTTTTCTGTTCCAGTACATGCGAAGCACCTTACCCCCAGTCTTGGGGAAAGAAGTGGGTGATGATGATGATGAAGATAATGAATGATAATACTGTATATATATATATATATATATATATATATATATATATATATATATATATATATATATATATATATATATATATATATATATATATATATATATATATATATATATATATATATATATATATATGTATATATAAAAATATTTATATATAAATAAAAGATATATTATTATTATTATTATTATTATTATATTATTATTATTATTATATATATATTATTATATTATATATTATTATTATTATATTATTATTATTATTATAACATATATTATTATTATTAATATAAATAATATTGTTATTATTATTATTATTATTATTATTATTATATATTATTATTATTATTATTATTATTATTATTATTATTATTATTATTATTATTATAACATATTATATTATTATTATATGTATATTATATATTATTATTATTATTATTATTATTATTATTATTATTATATATATTATTATTATTATTATTATTATACACATTATATATTAATTTATATATTATTATTATATATTATTATTATGAAAGAAAGTTGTTATTATATCATACATATATATATTGGTTATTATTATTATTATATTTATTATTATTATTATATACATATATACATATATTATTGGTTATATAAAAAACTCACATACATATTAGTTATTATTATTATATTATTATTACATATTATTATTATTATATATATATATTATTGTATATATATTATTATTATTATTAATATTATTATATATATTACATTATATATATATATATAATATCGAAAAGAAGAAAAAATTCTTACCCTTTCCCCCCCCATGAAATATAGAAACATTTTAAGTTGCGCGTGCAACACTATTAAAAATAAAGATACAATATTATCATTGAAATAATATAATTAAAATATTTTCTTTTGCATGCTTATGTAAAACAGGTTGTCAAAAATATTTTAATTTTAAGTATTTTTATTTTCGGGTGATCATCCATAAATTGGTTTTTATGTAGTTGATAAGATGTGTTTTATATTTTATGGTTTTGGTTTCATAAAAGTGTGTAATTTTAGAGGGTAATTAAGCATATATTTATATATATATATATATATATATATATATATATATATATATATATATGTATTTATATTATATGTGTATATATATATATATATATATATATATATATATATATATATATATATATATATATATATATATATATATATATATATATATATATATATATATATATATATATATATATATATATATATATATATTTATATATATATAGTTTATATATATATATATATATATATATATATATATATATATATATATATATATATATATATATATATATATATATATATATATATATATATGGTGAAAGACCAAAAACCATGGTTTTTTTAAAAAACCAAAAACCATTGGTTTTTTAAAATAAACCAAATAAACCAATGGTTTTTTGGTTTTTATGGGTTTTTATGCTATTTTGATGGTTTTAATGTGGTTTTTATTGGTTTTAATAGATTTTAAAGGCAAAAATCACTACTGGAAACTGTTATACACATGTGCTAACACATATTTTAAAATTCCTTAATAAATTTCTTTAGATTCTTAAATTTCAAATTTTCTTGATAACTGTAAACTGGTATAAAATTATTATTATATTTTGAGTTTTACATAAACTCCTAAAGTAAAAAATAAGAGGGTATATTATAATATATAAACTCTATCTGAAAAAAAGATTATACTTTATTATTTTACCAAAAAAAAAAAAAAAAACCGCATAAAGAAAAGTTTATTCAAATTAACCTATAATGATATACAAATGAATTCTTATTTACCTTTATATTTGAATACTAGGAATATATATATATATATATATATATATATATATATATATATATATATATATATATATATATATATATATATATATATATATATATATATAATATATATATATATATATATATATATATATATATATATATATATATATATATAGAGAGAGAGAGAGAGAGAGAGAGAGAGAGAGAGAGAGAGAGAGAGAGAGAGAGAGAGAGAGAGAGAGAGAGAGAGAGAGAGAGAGAGAGAGAGAGAGAGAGAGAGAGAGAGAGAGAGAGATTCATCATTAAAAGTCGAAACTGAAATTATCATTAGGAATTTTATACAAAAAAACTAATTTCCCTGCTTTAGCTGTTCCCAACCTATTTTTAATGTTGCTGTGCACAAGTCCAAAAGTTGAAAATACCCTTTCAACATTAGCAGTTGATGAAGTTGCTGGCAATATGTTTATTATTTTATATATGACCTTCTCATCTAATTTTTCTTTGAGAGATCTGTACTAAGATGAAGGAGTCACTGCTGACAACAGAGACTCATCAAATAGGTAACTTTTATGAAATGGAGGAGAATTTGCTCTTAAATTTATACAAATGGGCATCAATTCAGGATACTCATTTTCCATAAATTCCATTGCTTTTGAATACTCATCCTCTGGAAGTACTGCGGTCTGATATCTTGGGTTAAAATATACGCCAATAAGTGAGCTTCTGTTACTGCCTGATGATACCTCCTTTTTACTTTTGCTAAATCTTGTCTGTTGAGTGGTGGATTAAGCTGTTCTAGCTCCATGTTAATATTTTTCCAAATATAAACAGCATCACTTAGTTTATAGTCATTGCCTTCTAGCTTGGTTAATGTTGTGGCCACACACTCCACACATGAGTTTTATTATAAACTTTTGAAATGTGGCATCGATGGGTAGAAAATGAATTCTCAAGAGCTCGAAAAAAGAATCATGTTTTAAACATGTTAAATTTACAAAAAATATATATATATATATATATAGCAGGCAGAGTATATATAAATATATATATATATATATATATATATATATATATATATATATATATATATATATATATATATATATATATTATAATCATTCTCACAATAATATAAAATCAGCAGAAAATTTTTTATTGCCTTTCAGTTACTCTTCAATTGAAAAATTGAGAAAACCATATCAACATGCTAAAGAAAACCATTAATAAATATATTTTTTTTAAATATTTTATGCATGGTTTTTTTATGGTTTAAACCATTGGTATTTTTTTTTATGTGGTTTAAACCATGGTTTAAACCAATGGTTTAAACCAAATGGTTTAAACCATCCCACCCCTATATATATATATATATATATATATATATATATATATATATATATATATATATATATATATATATATATATATATATATATATATTATTATATATATGTATGAGCAGTTATTCATATATATGTTATATATATTGCTATATATATGTGTTATATTATCTCACGATATATATATATATATATATATATATATATATATATATATATATATATATATATATATATATATATATATATTAGTATATATATATATATATATATATATATATATATATATATATATATATATATATATATATATATATATATATATATATATATATATATATATATATTATATTGAAGCGGGCGCACGAAAAACGCGAAAGGTTTCAATGATAAATGCGAAAACGGTTAAACACCCAAATCTTCCGAAATTGAACGAAGTACAACA
>JABUQX010101101.1:0-31909 GCA_015478945.1 Trachelipus rathkii | reverse complement strand
AAATAACAAACCTAAATTTATATAAAATATTAATAGAAAAACGTAATTTTAATGCACCCTCATTACTAATTTAGTTAGCTAAATTTAAATATTAGTTTCGTCTCCGCGAACAAATTATGACTCATAATTTGAGAAATTGTTATAACGTTTTAGAGCCTGATTATGAAAGGTAATAACGTCATTAAAACAATAACGTCAAATCAGAAATAATAATCGCTCATAATCTGAAAACAACAATAATTTTTTATGATTCCCGAGAACAGGCTATGATTAGCTAACACGAACGTCGACTTCAAGAATGCTCATGTGATACAAAAATTGTGATTGACAGCGTTTCAAAAACTTAAAACTATGACGTCACTCATGAAAAATCATTAATCCATGAGAGAGAGATCACCCTGTTCCTGGGAAGAAAAGTCCGAGAACAAATGATTAAGAGTAGAGAAGAAATCTTGAGGATACAGAATAAACCCAAGGAATGAAAAATTCTAAACAAATAACGCACTTGTTCTAAACGGACGATCTAAAACTAAACTCTAAAAACAAAGATAAAACTAAAAGGCAAGTTAATTAAGAGTAATCAAAAAAATTCACAAGGTATAGAAATGGAATTTGGACTCGACAAGTGAGCCTTTTTGAACAAATTGAAAATGAAGGAAAGTGCAGAAAATATTATTATTATTATTATTATTATTATTATTATTATTATTATTATTATTATTATCCCCAAATAAAATATAAACATCTTAAGTATCAAATCCTCAAACACAAAATCCAGAGAATGTAGAACATAGAACAAGTAGTGGTGGTGCCGGTAGTGATGGGTGCCTTAGGAACAATGAAACCTAGTCTGATTGACCACTTAGAAAGATTCCCGATCAAAGTAACACCTGAAATGTTTGGAAGTAGAAAGAAGGAGCCTTAGTATCATCTGGTTGGTGTTGGGTAAGTAAAGAACAATTATGTGCCAGCCTTTAAAAAAAATCCAAATATTTTAAATGATCTGACCACTTAGAACATTTAATAATTTTTTCCTCCTCTTTTAGGGCTGTAAAAAGTACCAACCGTCCTCAAGCCTTGAGTCAAAGACTGACACATGCTCATAGTATATAATTATTCCCTCAACTACATACCCAACACTAACCTAATGATAACGGTGGTTCTTCCTCCAAACATATTTCAGATGCTGTTACTCTAATCGGGAGTCTTCCTACGTGGGAGATCAGGCTAGATTTTACAATTCCCAAAGCGCCCACCACCACCGGTATCACCATCACTTCTAAATTTGATTTGAGTTTACATTCAAAACTGCAATGATCACATATAAACTTCTTACCGTGTGACTTCGAATGAAGTTCCAACTCATCTTTTTCATGATTTTTCAAATCTTTGTTTTTAATCTTTTGGTTCTTTCTTCTTGACGACGACCGAGGTTCGTTTCTTAACGGACTTTTTATTTTGAGTCTGCCATCTTTCTCTCCATGGCCTACATCACTAATGTGAGTCTACAAAATAATAAAGAAAAATGCTTAAATTTTTTTATTTGCAAAAGTACCTTTTAATAAAATAAAATTTACAAATTTAAAACAACTGGAATTTAATTAATCTATTCTACCTCAAATAATAATAATACTAATAATAATAATAATAACAATAATAATAATAATAATAATAATAATAATAATAATAATAATAATTTGGGATGTACCGATAGTATCAGTATCGGCCTTTTTTTTGGTATCGGTATTGGTAAATATGGCCGATACTTCTTACTTTTTGGGTGAAGAATTTTGAGAAACTTTTAGATTCAATAATAAATTTAGTTTCGATATATAAAAGGTTCTAATAAGGAATTCCTTAAGCTAGCTGAAACCCCACAAGAATGGCATCTCCAACTATGAACCACTTCTAAATGCATTAAAAAGCATAACTAAGGAGCTATATTCAAAAATGTGGATTCAATAGTAGAAGCTGCCTTATCAGCAACCACTGGCAACAGCACTGAAAGTGACGATGGTGGCTTTAAACCTACTGAAGAATGAAGAGGATTTGGATATGTTATACTTTGATAAGTTCATGGCCGAAATTGCAATGACATCTCATTCACCTTCAAAGTAATCACACCAAGGAACCTCATCGAAAAAATCTGAAGAGACAGTCATCAAGGAGCAAAGATAATTCAAATTTGCAATCAGTGAAGGAGGAGATGAGGCTCTACGAAAACATGAAGATACTGCCTACAGAAGAGAATCCTTTCATTTGGTGGGATGAAAATGGGCCAAGGTTTCCATTATCATCAGCGCGTTGTGCAATCACCCAGCCTTCCTTCCTTCACTATTCATAGGAGAGCTGAGGTATTTTTAGTGTAGGTGGGAATGTAAACACCCCAAAAAGAAACAGGTTCTCGCCAGACACTAGTGAAAGCTTAATGTTTTTGCATTACAATTTGAGAATTTTTGAATTTGAGTATTGAATGATATTTGTCTTTATCTAAAGCGAGTATATATTATTATATTGTTAGCCTTTGAATAATAGCGTTGCTTTTTTTATTTTTATCTTTTCAGCCGATTAATTGAGGTCTCTTCTTTCATTATTTTTATTCTTTATATTGTAGCTAGTTAATGTTCTCGTAAATTGTAATCATGTTAAAACAAAAAAGCTAGTAGCTAAACTTTGTTAATAACACTATGTAACAAAATATGATTCGTTTTATATTTTAATTGAATCTTATATATTTTTTGACGCTGAACACAGAAATGACCTTCATTTTTTTCTATCATCGATACTTTGAGAGTTATTGCAATATTTAAGTTTTAGCATTTTTAAGGTTTGCTAATGAGCTTACACTGTAGGTATTTATTACAATTTTTTATTTGAAGGTTTAAATTTACAAACAGACTCTTAAAAAAGACTTTTTACTTGATAAGATGCATACTAATATCCTTAAAATATATGTCATTGCTTTAATATGCCAAAAACATGCTTGCTTTGCATTTAAAAGTGCTTTGTGGATCGTGCTTTTCTCTTGTGAATCGATTTGGTTTCTCTTATCAAAAACCACATATAATCGCCCATCATGGCACTATCCCAACGTCCCTTGTATCGCCTTTCCATTGTCTGAATATCCTGGTGAAATCTTTTCACCATTGTGTTTTTCATTTACATCCCCTTACCTTCTGAAAAAGTCCAAATTGAGTGGTAAGCTAACGTACTCCACGACATACGTACCCCCATTTTTTTAATAACAATCAATGATCTCTGCATTTACAGTTGTTTTGTGTTCTGACTTGTAAGATGCCTTCCTAAAGATCCCTGAACCACATGGAATGCACACCAGGCATAACAATTTCAATATGCTCATCTTTTCCTTCAATTTCAAGGATTTGAGCATATTTAAGCATGTTTCAATGAACTCATCATTTTCCAGAAAAGAAAAGAGAAAATCTGATATATATATATAGCATATATATATATTTATGCCTATATATATATATATATATATAAATTTATATATATATATATAGAGTATATATATATATATATATATATATATATATATAGATATATATATATATATATGCTATATATATATATATAAAGTATAAGGGGAATCTGCTTAATCTACTTTGAATATGAATAGAGATGGTGTTTTTGTAACGATCATCGGAAAAGAAAAGCAGTAGAAGAACATGACAAAAGTCGAAAAGAAAGCCCAGCCTTACCGCCCCCTCAGTACCATTAATTAGTGAGAACTCATCGCAGTCAGAAAATCCACCCTAAAGCTTCATGGGACAGCGATGGACCCTCACTATGGTAGATCGTCAATGTAAGGTTCATCCTTGGCCCAGAAAGGGCCACAACCATACCCCTCACAATCCCCGCCATTCACCTCCTGTTATACACCTTTCTTCTCGCCTCTACCAAACTCACATTTCTCTCCTTCAAACATTTGTTTACTGACTCAATCCACTTTTTCTTCGGTCTCCCAGCCGGTCGGTTCCCAACACACTCGCCACTATGCATCCGCTTAACCAACCGACTATCATTCATCCTTTCCATATGACCAAACCATCTCAACATACTTTCATTTATTCTCACTACTTACCCCTTTTCTTCGCCCTCACACAATCCTCTGACAAGTTCATTCCCTCTATTTTAGCACTTTTTCTCACACCTAGCACACCCTCTAAGATTAAATCCATCTGAATACATTGAATCCTAGACTGGTACTTGATTCCAAATCATAGTTTCAGCCTACTACAGTACAATACAGGCTAACATACCCTCATGTAAGACCCTAGCACACTCAAGACTTAGTCCCTTTACATTCACCAACGATTTAATTGCACCAGCCACCTTCCTGCCATTCACAACTTTCCTACTACACTCTGCATCATCCGTTCCCTTCTCATCCAACATATACCCTAAATATTTAAACTCAGACACTTGTTTCCAGCTGCTCCACCATCTAACATAACTTCACACTGATGACTGTCCTCACTCATAACCCCTAACCTTACTCTTATCCACGTTAACTTTCAAACCCCTCCCTTTTACACACCCTGCCAAATCTCTCTACCAATCCTCTCAAACCAATATTTAGATTCGTTACACAAGTCAAAATCATCCGCACATAACAATAGGTAGGGCACCCTCCACTCATCTCCATTCTATCATTTTAACACCATTTCCTGCCATTCCCACCTCGAATTCTTCTTTCATGACCCCATCCATATACAAATTGAATAACCAAGGAGACATACAACCCTGTCTCACTCCTTCACTATTAATCCTAAACCAATCATCATTGACACTATTTATTCTTACACACGCTTCACTATCGTCACACATATTTCTTGATTCCATTCAGAAGCCTACCAAACACCATATATATCACTAACACCTGCCATAAAGCTTCTCTATTAACTCCTACCATACGCCTGTTGCAAATCTATAAAACCTAAATACAGTCTTATTCTTCTTCTCCCTCATTTTCTCAATCATTTGTTTCATTGTAAAGATTTGTTTATTCACACATCCTCTACCACTCCCAAACGCACCTTGTTCCTTTCACCAATCAGTCTGGTCATCTGATGCACCCTTCGGACCAAAAACACCAGCATATATCTTCCTACAATACCAATAAACTAATTCCCATAATTTCTATGCCAGTTCCATCTTTTTCTCCCTGTGACTTCTATATATAAGGGTGATCTATTACTGCTCTCCTCCAATCTCTCGAAACACACCATAAACGCTTTATTACACAACTTTACAAATCCAATCAATCACCATCTCGCCTCCGTTCTTAATCATTTCAACAGTAATTTCATCTATACCTGCAGATTTACCATTCTTCAACTTTCACTCTACCCTCCTCCCTGCTAATAACCTCATCCCCAAAATACTATTCCTTCTCGCACCATCAAACCCACACACATTCATCATCACCTCTTCATTACTGCCAATGTATACAGATCTGAAGTGGGTCCCTTCCACACTCCTCACATCCATTTCATCAGTTTACAAAAAACACCATCCCTATTCATTATTCTAAGAAGGTTCCCCTTATTCTTTATTCTTAACCTTTCGCGCTTCTTTCCAAAAGAGCTTATATATGCATATATATAGTTATAGATAGTATATATATATATATATATATTATAAAGAAAGAGATATATATATATATATATATATATATATAAGAAAAAGAGGAGGATAGCAAGATAAAGATATACATGGCCGAGGACATATTTAAAAAAATAGTAGTATATATATAGTTATATATATATATATAGCAGCATATATATATATATATATATATATATATATATGTTATATATATTTATATATATATATAAATGTTATATATACTTCCAAAAAGAGTTATACATAGATATATATATATATATATATATATATATAGATATGCAATATATATATATATGTATATGTTAAAGGTTGAGTTATATATATATATATATATATATATATGTTATTATATTATTATATATTTAAGTTATATATATATATATATATATATATATATATATATATATATATAGTGTTGTTATAAACTGCTTAAACGCAGGTTTCTAAAATTTATAGAGGAAATTAGTCCCTTGCATGATACTGATTTTTGATTTTTATATAGTATAACGCATGGGAATGATGGTGAAGTTTATTTTTTTTTATTTTTTATTTGAAGAGCTAATATATATATATATATATATATATATATATAGGGATGGCCAAATATATATATATATATATATATTATATATATATATATATATATATATATATATATATATATATATAT
Organism: Trachelipus rathkii; assembly: GCA_015478945.1. Classification (NCBI taxonomy): domain Eukaryota; kingdom Metazoa; phylum Arthropoda; class Malacostraca; order Isopoda; family Trachelipodidae; genus Trachelipus; species Trachelipus rathkii. Next base: position 25,587 of record JABUQX010101101.1, on the reverse strand, counting down.
ATATTTAAATATATATATATATATATATATATATATATATATATATATATATATATATTAGGGATGGCCAGGAAAGTGAATATCGATATATCGAAATATCGATATTTTTTGCTCGATATATCGATATTTTGGGGCGATATTTTTAGGCGATATATCGATATTTCGATATTTTTTCTTAATATCGAAAAGCCGATATTCTTTTCAAAAAAATTTTTTTAGGTGAAAAAATAAAATCTTATCCCCTCTCCCGACACTTGTAAGTGAAGTTGAAACTCTCTTCCCCCATATTCCGTTCTTCTGCTCGTCCCCTCTGCATCGTCACTGTATAAATAAACCAGCAACCTGGGGAGTTTTCTGATTTTTTCGTCTTTTTTTCGAAACGCAAAAATAGGGAGAGGGGGCTTGACATGGCACATACCACATAGTCAAATTGTCTTCTGAGTATTCACTAATCATTATTCAGTTATTCAGTGATCAAGTGGATAATGCGACCCAATAAAATTTTGGAATGATATTAAAAATGCTTTCCCTGCTATGTTAGCAATGAAATATCTTACTGTAAATGCGACGTCAGTCTCGCCAGAACGAACAGCATTATTATTAAACAATGCTACCTAAATGAAAGGGAATAGATTGTCTCCGATCATGTCAATCAGTTGCTAGTCTTTAGGTGCATTAGATGCAGATAAGTATTGTTTTCTAATATATATATATATATATATATATATATATATATATATATATATATATATATATATATATAGAATGTATATATATTTAGTAGATATATATATATATATATATATATATATATATATATATATATATATATATATATATATATATAATTAAAGAGTAAATAACTTGAGTTACATTGAATAAAAGGAAAGGAATTAAAAATAGCTATCATAGTTTTATTTTCCTTTTTTCTTGAAATATTTTATAATTTATTTATTTATTCTGAGACTGTTAAAGACTTTGCAGTCCACTCGAGACCAGCCTGATCCTGATTTACGTGTAGCTCTGTGGAGTGTGTTCAGTGTCAGTGTGGACGAAGATAATCATTGCAGAAATCTAATACCGGAACAGGACTCCTGTGAGTTGGTTTACAGTTAACATACCGAGTACCGACTAGTCTAATCATCTACTGGCGATTACGATTGTTTCGCTTAAATAATAGCTATTACTAAAAGTTAGTATTTGGGGGTACATCACTACAGCTTTTCTTTTGATAAGTCGTCTGGCATCATATAAAATATAAAATAAATTATTTCATTTTTATTACTAAAATTTAATAGATTTTCTAAGATCCAGACTTCCAGAGTCGTCCAAGTTTAGTTGTCTACCATCCAATTTAAATTAATTTCGTTGTTAGAATCAATATTTATTTTGTACTTTAATAAGAAATCATTTTAAAGATTCCTAGCTTCATTAATACTTAATAGTTATTTTTCATTTATAATACGAAAAAAAAGTGATTTTTATTATTACTTAGTTTCTGGTGTGCAACGCGATTTTCAGATTTAATTTATTCACTGTCCACAGAAAAAAACACCCCCAGTTCCTCAAGATCCAACATCAACGCTTTCTAGCACAACTTCAGTCTTCAACCTCTTGGAGTTGGAAACTTGAAAGTTGGAAGACCTGAAGAGTGAAGATCCTTTTTCCATTTCTACCACTTTTTCTTCTGTACATACGTCTGCTTCAAATTTATAAATTAAAGCCTATCTCTCTTCTCTCTTCTTCTCTCTCTCTCTCTCTCTTCTCTCCTATATATATATATATATATATATATATATATATATATATATATATATATGTTATATATATATATATATATATAGCATATGTTATATATATATATATATATATATATATATATATATATATGACAAAAAGTTACTTAACGGCCACACGGAACGGAAGGTTCGGATAAATTTATATATATATATATATATATATATATATATATATATATATATATATATATATATATATATATATATATATATATATATATATATATATATATATATATATATATATATATATATATATAGGTTAGTATTAAAACCGCAATACTAAAAATACTCCAATAATCTCATTGTTTAAGAATGCAATAAATCACAAGAGCAATAAATATCATTTCTCTTCAGTGTTAAAAATAAAAACATCATACATTCCTAAATCTTTGTTATTTATTTACTTATGTTTTTTAATTTATTTTTGTACTTTTCATAATTGAAATTTTGCCCCTTTGATTCCAAAAAATGTATTCACTTTTGTGTAGCTACTGTTGTTTTTAACTATATGTGTCGGCCATCTGAGGATATATAGAGCATATAGGCAGTATATATAGCAGCAGCAGGTTATATATATATGAGCAGCAGCAGCAGCATAGTATAGCAGTATATATATAGATATATATATATATATATATAGCTATATATATATATATATATATATATATATATATATATATAAAGCAGTTATATATATATATATATATATATATATAAATAGTGTTAGCATATATAGTATATATATATATATATATATATATATATATATATATATATATGTCAAATTATAATCGGATTATATGTCAAATTATAATCGGATTATAATATATCGAAATATCGATATATCGAATATCGATATTTTTCTGGCGATAATATCGAAGGCGATATGATATTTTTTAAAATATCGATATATCGATTTATCGATATTTTTTAGATATCGGGCATCCCTAATATATATATATATATATACTTACTTTCACTAGGGAAATTAAAATCTTAAAATTTGTAACCCTATACTTGGGGGTACTAATTAATAATATGAACACTACATTTCGTATAAAGAAATTCGAGCTTTCATATACGTTTTCGTATACCTTCTTCAGGAAGACTGATTGGCTATCATAATGTCAAGAAATGGATGGATTTTGGGAGAGGTTTTGGTTGGTTGTTTTTTCAGTTTTTAATTGATTGATGTATCTTGAAGATAGATTATTGAATTTTGCAGAGAGTCAATCGAGATGTCCACCTAATGTTTAGTTGAAGTTATTTTTGTTGTAAATGTATGCAGATTCAATTATTTTCCTTTTTTGGGTGTTATTTGTGTTTTATAATATGGTGATGTTTTTGATATTTATATTTTGATTTGTTTGGGATCTGTGGTGAGTGAGGGCGGAATTTATGTTGTCTTTAATGAGGTCTTGTTTGTGTTAAGTATCAGAATGTCAATTCAAAACAGTATGTCATAGAAAAGCCTGAAATCAATCAGTGTGCAAGTTTCCGAAGGCGAGGGTATTCTACAGCCTTTTTTTTCTAAATTTTTAACAGAATTTTCCTTAATTTCAAACAAAGATTTTAGGATGTTATCTTCTGACAATTCAATAAGCTCTACTTGTAACTCTTCAAGTGCCTCAGGTTCCCCACCAATGGGTTAAACTAACAGGAAAGGTATTTGAAGAAATAAGAGGTTTAACAATGAGGGAAATATAAGCCTGAAATAAAAAATAAGATTAAAACAAAAAGTAATAAACCTTTTCAAATTGAATTCTCTCTCTTTGCTGATCTCAAAAGTGTCTTGAAACAGAAGACAATTATAGTATTTAAATAGGCTGAAAATTCCGAATTTTATGTTCATTTGTATTAAGGGGGGGGGGGGAAATTGGGCTAAGTCTGAAGCAATAATTGGAGCATACCCTTAAAAGAAACGGTTGAATAACCTTCAAAAATTGTAACCCTTGTAACTTGGAAACTAAAGTCACATAAATTTTTTATTGCACTATTGATAAAATATTTTATGAAATTAATAAATATCATAAAAGAATCTTTCAAATTCATAAGAAACACAAATTAAACAATGTTTTAATTCTCTATTCTTACCAAACTTTTTTCTAATCGAGGAATTTGTTCAATATGTTGATCAGCCTCCAAATCTTCTTCTTGAAAACTCAAAGGCTCAGCTTTTATTTCAATCCCATCTTTGACATATATGTCTGAGTAAATTATTTCTTTCTGTGTAAAAGATAAATTTGTAAATGATAAGTTTTATTGCAACAATATAAACAGTAGTTGTAATAATAGTGAATATCAATAACAATAAAAACTATAATAATAATAATAATAATAATAATAATAATAATAATAATAATAATAATAATAATAATAAATTCCTTACCGGAACTTCTTTCAATGATAAACCTTGTTCAAAACTTTGATGTTTGTGTCATCTTCTGAACTTTCTATCTATCTTAATTTCCATATCTCACTTTAATATCCACATAATAATCAATTCGAAATTTATTTTGTTAAAATATCTCAATGCCACAAAACCTTTCCTGTTTGATAAAACAATTAAAATGTTTATACTAGAGGTTTACCGGAATTCTGGCTGGAATTTGACATTTCTTTTTTCGGTTTGGATTCCAGCTGGAATTTTTCAAAATTCTGGCAACAACCGGAATTAATAATCTACTTCTGAGGAAAAATTTGCTAGAAGGAGCGTTATTTTACATAATCCCAGCTCCATCTTTTAACAAAAATATAATCAGCCCTCTGTATAGCATTCATACACTAATAAGTGTATTTACATATACCTGAGCATTATTAAAATGGAAGTTTCATCAAATACCCTCAAAATATAGAATTGATAAGATATTCTCATTAAATTCAAATTTAATTTCACAAAATTATATAAATATATATATATATATATAGTATATATATATATATATATATATATATATATATATATATATGTAGTAGTAGCAGGAGGTAGTATAAGTATGGTATAGCAGTATATGGATAGAGTATATATATATATATATATTTATATATATACGGTATATATATATATATATATATATATATATATATATATATATATATATATATATATATATATATATATATATATATATATATATATATATATATATATATATATATAAATATATACAGATATAGTATGGAGTAAACCAGTGATGGATTTATTATACTTTAAAAATAAATTTCTCTATATATATATATATATATATAAAGATAGAGTATATATATATATATATATATATATATATATATATATATATATATATAATATATCACACTGTTGTTAAGTAAATCTCCAATGACTATATATATATATATATATATATATATATATATATATATATATATATATATTATATATATATATATATATATATATATATATATATATATATATATATATATATATATATATATATATAAGGCTGTAGACAGGGGGGGTGAGGGGTTCAACCCTCCAAAAATATTAATAATAATAATAATAATAATAATAATAATAATAATAATAATAATAATAATAATAATAATAATAATAATAATAATAATAATAATAATAATAATAATAATAATACACACCCAAAAAATTATTTAAGAGCTCAAAATTTTTTATTCCTTAAGTCTCTTAATAATCATAATAATAATAATAATAATAATAATAATAATAATAATAATAATAATAATAATAATAATAATAATAATAATAATAATAATAATAACGCCTTGTGGCGTAGGAGGTTGACTCGCTGACTCTCATGTGAGATGCTCGTTCAATCCTCCGAGAAGGTTGGAGTTTATCTTCTGGGGCAAGAATTAAAACTTGACTGCGAACACGTTGGTGGCGATGGTTTGGGATAGTCGGCCTTAAAGTTCGATTTCCTGTAGTCCACCCGTGTTACCCTCTGAAAAGGGGATAAAGCATGTTAAAAGGAAGTTTTAATAATAATAATAATAATAATAATAATAATAATAATAATAATAATAATAATAATAATAATAATAATAGTTAATCAATGAATAATAATTAGTTAATCAATGAAAAGTATTTATTAATGGAAATGAGGAGACATGTTTGTGGTCCGTAACGATTTCTTAGGTCAAGTGGCTGTTCCTCATATATGTATAAAATATTTTGACCAGGGACTTAAATGTATTCCAAGTTTGCAGATGATAACAAATTGGCTACCTCAGTAAGGAATAATGATGGATGTATAAAGATTTAAAAGATAAGGAGGGAGCTGTAATCGTTGATGGGATGAGCAGGTTCATTCCTTCTTAAACTAAATCTTTCTCTCCTTATAATCCATGGTTCGATCATGCTTGTTCTCTGGCCATTCAGGCTAGAGACAGTGTGTATCGGCCCTATCAGGGGTTGAAATATTTTCTTTCTCCTATCAATCTCGCTAATTTTCATTCAGCTAGAAATCGTTGCAGGGATACTTCTATATAAAGGGCTTTCATCAAACGAAAGTGCGCTAAATCCCTCCTTGGATCTCCTAATGACAGATCTTTCTGGCCACTGCATGCCCAAAACATCTCTAAAGCAACTTCTGTAAATCTGCCTTCCTCCTCTGATTCAATCTGATGATTCTGTTGCAAATTCTCCAACTGAAAAAGCCAATCTGTTGGCGATATACTTTCCTATCTAACCAACTTATGGTTTTTTGCTCTTAGGAACTACGGGGAGACTTGCGTGGTGGCGCTTGACATACTAAGCATTTGACCGAGTATGGCATGCGAGTCACTGCTCTCCAAGCTCCCTCCTTTGGGTTTCTTCCTTCTCTTTGTTTACTTATGTCTAGCTTTCTTTCAAATGGCTCAATGTTGGCTGTTGTTATTGGGGCGACTTCTTCTTTTTCTGTCAATAGTGGTGTTCCTCAGGGTTCTGTCTTATTTCCTACTTTATTCCTACTTTTCATTAATGATCTTCTCACCTGCACTTCTAACTCTTCTATCCTCTCATGATGACTCGACCCTTTCATTCTTCAACTCATGTATCACTCCTGCTCCCTCTTGCTTCTTTAGAATCGCTTCTCATCTTAATTTTTGATTCTATTCTCGCTAGATCTGAATAGAATTTCCAGATGGGGTCGTCTCAACCTTGTGAAATTCAGTTCTTTAAAAACTCAATTTCTACAAACCTCCTTCTCCAAAACACCTAACTTATCTATGTCTTTCGATGGTTCTCTCATATCTCCTGTTGACAATATAAACATCCTTGGCCTTAACATAAACAAAAATGTCTTGGAAACCTCACATCACAACGGTTGCTGAGGGCCCCAAAGAAACTGGGAGTTCTGTTTAGACTGAGACTTTTTTAGCTCTTCTCAGTTACTCCAGCTATACAAGGGTCTCATCCGCCCTTGTATGGAGTACTGTTCTCATATCTGGAGGGGGGGAGGGCTCTGGTTTCACCTGGCTTTTGCACAGGGTCGAGTCAAAGGCCAAAAGGTTTATAAACTGTTCTGTATGACCTCAGAGGAATGCATTACCATTCCTTGCAAAAAATAAGTGGTAGTGGGCAGCCAACCTAACTACCACTGTCCCTTAGTCGCCTTCTACAACATGCAGGACATACGATGTGGGCACTTTTTTCTCCCACAAAAAGGGATATAAGAGATAGGGATGTCTGTAAGATGTTGTCTAGAAGAGGGGTGTTTATATAAGTATGTGTACATGATATATGGATAAAAGGTGGTGTCTCTAAGATGTTGTCTGGAGGATGAGTGTGATAGAACGAAGACAACAAAGGCAAACCATTAGGCACTGGAATGTCAAACATACATATCATAAGCAAAATGGGTATATATATATATAGTATATAATATATATATATATATATATATATATATATATATATATATATAGTTATAGTTAGTGAGTAGGCATATATATATATATATATATATATATATATATTATTGAGTTTAGTATTATCCAAAAAATTCTTAATATTTGTTCAATTAATTAGCAAAAATTGATGATGACGATGATGATTGAAAAAATATGCCAATTTTGCTGATGACGATGACAATTAATTGTTCCATCACTAGTTTATACTAATCTTTAATGAATGGTCCCTAATATTTTTTAAATGATGAAGATAAAGTAAAGCCTATGCAAATGTAGACCCTATGGCCAAAACTGATTCATGTTTTCTTTGTTTTTTTTTTTTATACACTTCGTTCAGTTTCATTTGGCCTCAAAGTCAAAATTGGCTGAATGACATCTAAATTGAAAAGTTTGTAAAATGTCTTTTTAAATTCTTCAATAATAATAATAATAATAATAATAATAATAATAATAATAATAATAATAATAATAATAAAAGAGACTCAAAACAAAATACATTATGATAAACAGAAAATGATGAAACCAACTGTAAAGAGAATGTAATGAATTAGAATATAATAAAAGGGAAAAGGAAAATTACAAAGAGGAAGAGGAATTTTTAAGTAGTGATGAATTGGTAATAAAAATAGATGAAAATAGCTCCATAACAGTCAAAGAGAGACTATCATGAGATGAACCGGAGGGTCTATCAGACCGTGTAAGTGAAGAAAATGTGGAACTATATTCACTCAAGTATGAGCTGATAAAAAATTTGCATTACCCTAAAAAAAACAGCATAAATATTGAGTAATAATGAGGATGAGTTAATGTTAAACAGGATGACTATATATCCAGATTAGGATATAACAAGAATAAACAAACAAAAATGATAAATGATTATATATATATATATATATATATATATATATTATATAAGAGAAAAGAGGTATATATATATATATATATATATATATGAGCAGTTATATTATATATATATATATATATATATATATATATATATATATATATACGGTATATATTAGTGGGTGCTTCGGAATTATGCACGGCACATTTTAGGTACGGTTCTCTACCACAATACAAACAATAAAGGTTACATTAACATATGTTTAAAATTAGTTTATAACCGAGATATACCCATTTCTTGTTACCCCTGTGCAAGAGCTGCAACCACATGATTATGAAGTGCAGATATTTCTCCCAGTGGTTAATTTGAAAATGCACACGAGATCCTAACTTCCTGAGACGCATGCTCGTTACCGATGAATCCTGCTTTACAAGGAATGGGATTACTAATTATCGAAACACCCATACCTGGCATGATGAAAACCCTCATACAATAGCTATTACAGATTACCAACATACCTTTTCATTAAATGTCTGGTGTGGTCATCTAGGCGACAATTTAGTCGGCCACTTCTTTTTGCCACCTAGGCTTTCAGGGGTATCTTACCTGCATTTTTTGCAGCATCATCTACCTGAGCTTCTACAAGATATTCCGATTACCAATAGGCAGGGGATGTGGTTTATGCATGACGGTGCACCGGCTCACTATTCGCATATTGTCAGGAATTATTTAAACACAACCTACGATCATCGATGGTAAGGGCGCAAAGGTTCTCTGAAATGGCCACCACGATCCCCTGATTTAACGCCATTGGATTACTTTCTGTGGGGCTGGATGAAGTCTATGGTCTAATCTACGTCTGTTGAAATGCAAGAGGAGCTACAAAATCGGATCGTGGATGTCGCAGCAACTATCACGCTTCGTTCTGATGCTATACGACGTGCCAGAGAATCATGGATACGTCTTGCAGAATGCTGCATTCAGGAAGATGGAGGTCACTTTGAACAGTTACTCTAAATGACGTACTATGAAATAAATAACTGTATGACCCAATATCACGTTAATAAAGTATTTTCTGCCCTATGTTTATATAACCAAAATTGTTTATAATGTAGTTGGGAACCCATACGTAAAATATTGCCGCGTAATTCTGAAACACTCTGTATATATATATATATGTTATATATAAGCAGCAGCAGCAGCATATATATATATATATATATATATATATATATATATATAAGCATATAATATATATATATATATATATAGAGAGTATAGATCTATATATATCAGGTTTAGCCTAATGACATCAATGATCCAAATAAGTTAGGTTTCTGTCAGCTTAGATCCCTCCTAGTTCATATTATGATAAGATGTTAAGTATATACAGATTTACTGTATATAGTATACTAACAAAATTTATACTAACCTGAACAAGCTAGGTCTTAAACTGAGGCCTAACCTATATGGATCTACGATGTTGTCTAAGTAAACCTAGATGGAAAAACCTAGATGGTGAGGCTGACATTTACATGGCCAACACATGGTTCTGTGAGTATTTTTGTAGAAGTGCACATTCTCAAAGAGTGGTGCACCAAGTCTTAACCAAGATAAAACAATGACTCCCGATCTATTAAGAGACCTATATAAGAGTTTTCTGCTCCACCTTGAACCAGAGATTAAGCGACAGGCAGCCAACCTCTACCTGCATTCGAGAGCCCCTGCCAAATATCTCTGGCCACAAGGAAAGTACATACCTGTGTTTAAATTCTCCTGGATAAAGATAGAAGTAAATCTACAGGTACACCAAAAATATTACACTCTTTGCTGCACCATCCACTCTGTCATGGAGGGCAAGTTCCACATGACCAGGAATCCATATTAAAATGACCCTCCTGCCAGAAAGCCTATAAACCAAGTTTTTGATTTTCTGCATTATGTAATGGGTGGAAGAACCATTGAAGAGTTAGAAGTGATTTTTATTAAGCATATGCCTCAGCAGTGAAAATTTAATAAAATTCAGACAACAGATACTGAGCCAAAGTATCATTATTGAGAAATGCACTGCCAATATCAAAATTAATTTTAGACCCATCTGTGAGTACAATGATATAATGGTGTCCCTTGAGAAGATGAACCCTTTCTAAGAATAACTTAATGTAAATAACTGATGATTTGACATTCTTGAGGTATTTCAGAAAAGTGCTATCAAATTCTTGCTTTATACTTTGTCAGTAGAAAATAGCGATACAGAGAATTCTAACAACTTTATTTATTTTTATTATAAGGGCGTGGTAAAGCCTTAACATCGGCACTTGCACACTAACAAATATTTTTGATGTAAAAAAAAAATCTTTGTATTTAAATCATAAAATTAATATAAGAGATTAAAATAAAAGTAAATGATTATAATAAAAGTAAATGAATATATAGTATAAAAATAATATACATATGAAACAAAAATAAGACAAAATAAAATAAGGTAAAATAAAGTAAAATAAATATATACATACATATAATAAAGTTCAAACATATTTATGAATACATATTAAATATATAAAACAAGAAAATAAATAAATGAAAATAAAAGAAAATGAAATAAGCTAAAGTAAAATAAAATAAAACAAAATATGGATAAAATGAAATTTAAGAAAAGAAAAATAAAATAAAATTTAAATAAAAAAATAAAATAAGTAAAAAGTACTCAAAAATACTAAATACAGCTATACCCAAATATAATAGATATAAACATATTTGTGAAGACTTAGTAAATATTTAAAACGAGAAAATAAAAGAAAAGAAAATGAAATAAAACAAAAATAAAATAAAATAAAATACGGATACATCATTATAAAATAAAATAAAACTTTATAAAATAATACATTTGTAAACTGGCCCTATGTGACTAGGAGTGTTCATTTAATATATCTATTTTAACTGTCAAAATATATATATATCTCTGAAATTTCTATTAAATTATATAAAGATTATACAAACTTACAATTAATGAGATTAAAAGGATTACATGCACTTTCCTAAGATTCCTGTTAAATTCTATAAAAAATTATAAAAATTATAAAAATAATAAAAATAAATGGTTATTCTAATTCACAGTCATATCATTTATTTGAGGTATCAAAGGACCTTAAATATAAAGACAATAATATTGAAAAACAAAATATATGTATCATTAATACAATTGTTAGATATCAAAATAGCCAAGACTATATATTTCATTATGATAATTTCACTGCACTGCACTTTTGCACTTAATATTTATTTGCCTTATAAATAATAGCACCTTTCTCAATATTACCAGTGGCTCTATCACTACCACCACTAATTCTTATCCCTATGAATAATATTATTAATTAATTTATTATTATTTATTTTATTATTACACTTACTCTTATTTTATTCTTACACTTAATAGTATTATTATTAATATTATTGATTATTATTATTATTATTATTATTATTATTATTATTATTATTATAATTATTATTATTATTATTATATTATTTTTATTATTATTATATTATTATTATTGATAGCTATTATTATTATTATTTCATTATTATTATTATTATTATTATTATTTGCAATTTTACTATTATTATTTCCTATTTTAATCATCACCATTGTTATTGTCATTTGTTGAAGACATCCTTTTTTCTCTTCTTCCCCACATCTTCCCTAAAATGTATTTAACTTCCTCCATGTTGTGAGATTCAAATAGCCATCTCCCAGCAACCTCATTTAGGTCTTCTGCATGTGGTCTTTGAAGTTCAATGGAGTTAATTCTAAGATCTTCATATTCTGGGCAGATACAAATGAAGTGTATCAGGTCTTCTTCAACTCCACATATGTCACAGTTAATTTCGCCATTTGAGAACCTGTTTCTCCATTTTAGGTTCAAAGTATTGGATCTGGCCCTGAAAAGTATCACTGAGTAGAAGGAGTTGTCGTAATCTGAGCTTTCTTCAATTCCTATTTTCCATCTTCGGTACATTTGTAGACTTTCTTTGCTTCCTATTTCTTCTTTCCATTGATGTAGGTCCCAAGCTTTTACTTTTTCAGCAATCTCTTTCTTGTCAAACCTTTCTATTGCTACTATGTCTATCATAACTTTGTCCATGTATCCAAGTGCAGTCTTCCACCATTTTTTCCCTTCTGCTTTCATTTTTTCAAGTATGTGTTTTAAGACTTCTTTTTTTCCTTCTGATATTGATTTCATATATTTTAACTTGTTAGTTATTATTCTTCCCTGCATTGATGATGCTCCAATCTCTCCCCTCAGAACTGCAGTGGGGGTGTACCTAGTCCCTCCTAGTATCTTCCTGTATACTGTGTTTTCAATTGTTTGTAACTTATCTAATTCTTGTTTTGTGAAGCACATTACATTGGATCCATATAAAATAGCTGGGAGTGCCACATTTTTCCAGTACGTTTTCCCTATAAGCAGTTTGTTGCAGCTCTTCTCAATGACTGAACCTGTTTGGCTAGCCAAGGTGTGGGCCTTATTTATGAGATGCAGCTTCTGAGTTTTAAACATGTTTTTTTCATTGTTTATATATAAGCCTAGGTATTTTATTTTGTCCACCACTTTGATACCTTCAATCTCCGTTGGTGGTTGTTCCATGTTAAAAATCAGTACATTGCTTTTCTCTTTGTTTATTTCTAGACCACATTCCCCACTTATCTGTAGTAATGTCCTAATATTTGCAGCTGCATCGTTTACATTTTCTGCTAAGATCAGGCCATCATCAGCAAAGAATAGACTGTTTATTTTTATGGAACCATTGTTGAATCCCTTTTCTTTCTCCAATTCCTTAATTATTTTGTAAGTAACAAGTTTGAATAATGTAGTAGATCCTGTACACCCTTGCTTTATTCCACTAGTAACTTCTATCTCTACATTTTCTATTTCATTTCCCAACTTAATGTAGGTTTTGTCGTCTGTATATACTTGTGCAATGGCGCTTATTATTTCATGGTGAACCTTGTACTCTTTTAGAACTCTTATCAGTGATTCCCTACTTACTGAGTCAAAAGCCTTTTTGAAATCTATAGAGACTACAATTAATGGTAGGTGTCTTCTGTATGATTCTTCCACGCAGTATTGCAAAAGAAAAAGATTATCCTCAATTCTTGCACCTTCTGTAAACCCTGATTGATTTTCCTTTATTTCATCACATATTTTAATGTGTTCTTCAATTTCATTTTTAATTAATGTCATGAATTGTTTGTAGGATGTATCAGTTAATGCGATAGGCCTTAAATCTTTTACAGTTGGATTCCTCTTTTTTTCTATCATACTTGTTATAGATGATTTCCATGATGTCGGTTTATGTTCCTTTGTTAGTTCTTTGTTGTAACAATTTGTGAGAACCTGTATACATTGTTCACTTCTGATTAATACCTTATATAGTTCTGGCTTAAGACCATCTGGCCCTGGTGCCTTCTTCCCTTTTAGCTTTTGTAAGCACCTTCTGACTTTATCAGTGGTTATGACTGGTTTGTTCATGGGTGTTAAGGAGTTTTTTACTGTTATTGCCATGTCCATATGTTCTCTCAATTGTACCGGAAATTGGTGTACTCCACTTTGTATCCGTTGGTATCTTTGTTCGTTAAGTCTTTTATATTCCTCTTTCGAGTTATCGTCCCATTCTTCAGTAATTCGGTTTTCATGTTTGCAGTATATGGTTTCCCAAAATCCAGTTAATTCTTTTCCTATTTCCTCCTTTGGTATTAGTTTACCATTTTCATAATGAAGTTTAGTCTCCTTCATGGTTCTATCTACTCCCTTAAGTTTCTTTATATTCTCCCATAATTTGTTGTTTTTATCAGATTTTATTTCATCTGTTAGTTTTTTCTCATATGTTGTTATTTCTTGTGTTATAAGTTTGTGCACTTTTGTTTTTTGTTCTTTATACTGCTCCCAGAGCATATTTTTGGCATGCTCTTCTGCCTCATTTCTTCTTTTCCTATTAATTTCTCTTCTTTTTTTTATCGCCTTTCTTATTTCTTCTGTCATCCAAGGTCTTTCTATCTTTTTTCCGTTTTTTTCCTCTTTCTTTCTATATGTTTTTAATAAGGTATCATCGGCTGCCTGTTTAATGATTTTGTTCATCTCTTCCAATGTATCCACTCCTTCATTTTGCATTTTATTTTCTAGGTGTTGTACATATTTTGTCATCAGATCTGGTTCTGTACTATAATATTTGATATTGCACCATCTCCCTTTTTTATAGTTAGGCCTTCTTACTTTGTTTCTTAGATATATTTGTATTAAATTATGGTCTGATAGATCAAATACTTCTTGGTTTTCATCTATTTTCATTGAATAAAAATGTTTATTCATATCATTATTAGCCAGAGCAAAATCTATGACACTTCTCATGTCACTCCTCTGCCATGTGTAGAGCCCATCACACTCTTCAGTTGTATTTAAGAGTTTCAACTCAAACTTATCTATCCACTCTGAAACCATTTCCCCCTGTTTATCAAGTTGTTGTCTTCCCAACCATGGTAAGTGCCCATTGAAATCCCCGAGGATCATGAAATTATTTTTACTCTCATATGTTATCAGTCTTTCGCACTCTTTTCTTATTTTGATATTTCTTCTTACGTCTTCTGGTTTGCTTCCTGTTGCAAAATATACTAATACAAATATATATTCTGTATCATGCACTTTAACCTTGAAGTAAAGGATATCATTATGCTTTCCATCAAGTTTTTCTACTTCTATATGCTTATTTCTCTTATGTATAACCATTAACCCTCCCCCTTTTTTATCCTCTTCCTTTCTATTACTAAAAATTTTGTCAAGGTCATCTCTAAGTATGAATCTGTCCTCTGTGAGATGTGTTTCTACTAAAAGTACTATATCATTTTCTGTATTTATTAACAACTCAATCTCAGTTAATTTTGTTTTTGTTAATCCTTGTATATTAATCATATTTAACGTTAGCCTGTTGTACATTGCCATATCTGTTTGTCCGGTATCATTGCCTTTCCTTATTAAAAATTTCCATTCTTGCATATTTTTCCCTGTTTAATGTATAGTCCTTGTTCTCCATTTTGTTTTCTTTCATGTATTTCATTCCTCAGCTGCTTTGCTTCCTCTCTTTCTTTTTTAGTTTGGTCCGGGTTTATATATATATTCTTGAAGCGTGTACTATATCTTATATTTTTTGCTCTTTTAAGGACATCCCATTTTTGGTCAGCAGTTTTCATTTCTATAAGTATGGGTCGTGGTCTGGAGTTACGGTTTCCCAGCCTTTTTACCCTTACTATCTCGAACTCTGTTACTCCCACTTCTTTAAAGATTTCAGAGCTACAGGTTTTGTCCTTTTGTTCAGCCTCCTCTAAGTTTGTCTGCTCAATATTCACTTCTTCTAGATTATAAATTACTAAGTTATTTTTCCTTCTCCGCTTGTCTTCAATTTCTAAAAGTTCTTCCTTTACAAGTTCCCTTATATGCTTCCGGTCTTCTAGTGAATTTTCCCTTCTTTTCATTTCCCTCATTAATTCATTTATTTGGGTTTGTTGCTGCTGAAGAAGTTGTTGTTGTTCGTCTATGGTGTTCTGCATTTTTTCCATTCGTTCAACAGATGAGGCTACCATAATCTTCAACTCTGTGAAGTCCAACACAGAGATGGTATTCTCTTTTGGTTTCTGTAAGCAGCTTTGGCAGTTCCACGATACGCTATCCATATCGGCCATATCGGCCAACATTTTATATTGGTTTTTATTAATATTTGCACAGTTTGGTGTTGCGTGGAACCATCTTTTGCATTGGCCGCATTCTATGCTGTCCGTTCTCTGGCCTATGTTATGGTTGCATTTCCCGCACTCGCATTCTTTGCCTGAGGGACCCATAATTCAGTAATATTGGTTTTTATTTATTTATTTATTTATTATAAGGGCGCGGTAAATATTTGAATTATTTTCAACAGATAATTAGTTATTTCAACAATTTATTCAAACAATAGCGATGACTGCCCACCACGTTGACCACGTTGACTTATATATGATATTTTATTTATTTATTATTATTTATTATAAGGGCGTGGTAAAGCCTTAACATTTTTTTTTTTTTTTTTTTTTTTTTTTTTTTTTTTTATTATAAGGACGTGGTAAAGCCTTAAACATCGGCACCACTTAACAAATATTTTTGATGTAGAAAATCTTTGTATTTAAATCATAAAATTAATATAATAGATTAAAATATAAGTAATGATATACAGTATGAAAATAATTATTACATATGAACTTGAAATAAGTTAAAATAAAATAAAATAAGTAAAATAAATAATAAAGCTACATATAATAAATTACAAACATATTTATGAATGCATATGAAATATATAAAACAAGAAAATAAATAAATGAAAATAAAAGAAAATGAAATAAGCTAAAATAAAATAGGATAAAATATGGATAAATCATTATAAAATAAAACCAATAATTTACATATGAAACACAAAAATAAAACAAAATAAAATAAAGTAAAACAAGATAAAATAAAATGAAATGAAATTTAAGAAGAAAAATAAAATAAAATTTAAATAAAATAAAATACGTAAAAAATACTCAAAAATACTAAATACGGCTATATACAATTGTAATAGATATAAACATATTTGTGAAAACTTAGTAAATATATATATATAGCTATATATAGAAAATAAGAAAAGAAAAGAAAATGAAATAAAATTAAGAATAAAATACGGATAAATCATTATAAAATAAAACTATATAAAATAATACATTTATAAACTGGCCCTACGTGACTAGGAGTGTTCATTTGATATATTTATTTTAACTGTCTAACTATACTTTTCTGAAATTTCTATTAAATTATATAAAGATAAAAAAATATAAAAAAGTTATACAAACTTACAACTAATGAGAATAAAAGAAGTACATGCATTTTCCTAAGTTTCCTGTTAAATTCTATAAAAAAAAAAAAAAGTATAAAAATAAATGTTTATTCTAATTCACAGACATATCATTTATTTGAGGTAGCATAGGACATTTAATATAAAGACAATAATATTAAGAAAAATTATTTATTTTAGTAATACTATAATAGCACCTTTCTCTATATTACCAGTGGCTCTAATCACTATCACCATTAATTCTAATTACATGTTTTACACTTAAAAGAATTATTAGTATTATTATTATTAGCACCTTCTCTATATTACCAGTGGCTCTAATCACTACCACCATTAATTCTAATTTCATGTTTTATACTTAAAAGAATTATTAATATTATTATTATTATTATTATTATTATTATTATTATTATTATTATTATTATTATTATTATTATTATTTGAAATTTGTATTAATTTTCAATTTTTTATTGCAATTTCAATATTGCTATCTCCTATTATTGTCATTTGTTGTAGACATCCTCTTTTCTCTTCTTCCCCACATCTTCCCTAAAATGTATTTAACTTCTTCTATGTTGTGAGGTTTAAATAGCCATCTCCCAACAACCTCGTTTAGGTCTTCTGCATGTAGTCTTTGGAGTTCAATGGAGTTATTTCTAAGATCTTCATATTCTGGGCAGATACAAATGAAGTGTATCAGGTCTTCTTCAACTCCACATATGTCACAGTTAATTTCGCCATTTGAGAACCTGTTTCTCCATTTTAGGTTCAAAGTATTGGATCTGGCCCTGAAAAGTATCACTGAGTAGAAGGAGTTGTCGTAATCTGAGCTTTCTTCAATTTCCCTATTTTCCATCTTCTGTACATTTGTAGACTATCTTTGCTTTCTATCTCTTCTTTCCATTGACGTAGGTCCCAAGCTTTTACTTTTTCAGAGATTTCCTTCTTGTCTAGCCTTTCTAGTGCTACTATGTCCATCATAATTTTGTCCATGTAGCCAAGTGCAGTCTTCCACCATTTTTTCCCTTCTGCTTTCATTTTTTCAAGAATGTGCTTTAAGACTTCTTTCTTTCCTTCTGATATTGATTTCATAAATTTTAACTTGTTAGTTATTATTCTTCCCTGCATTGATGATGCTCCAATCTCTCCTCTCAGAGTTGCAGTTGGGGTGTATCTAGTTCCTCCTAGTATCTTCCGGTACACTGTGTTTTCAATTGTTTGTAACTTGTCTATTTCTTGCTTTGTGAAGCACATTACATTGGATCCATATAAAATTGCTGGGAGTGCCACATTTTTCCAGTATGTTTTCCCTATAATTAGCTTGTTGCAGCTCTTCTCAATGACTGAACCTGTTTGGCTGGCCAAGGTGTGAGCCTTATTTATGAGATGCATCTTCTGAGCCTTAAACATATTTTTTTCATTGTTTATATATAAGCCTAGGTATTTTATTTTGTCCACCACTTTAATTCCTTCAATTTCTATTGGTGGTTGATCCATATTAAAAATCAATACATTGCTCTTCTCTTTGTTTATTTCTAGACCACATTCCCCACTTATCTGTAGTAATGTTCTTAATGTTTGCAGCTGCGTCTTTTACTGATTCTGCTAAGATCAGGCCATCATCAGCAAAGAATAGACTGTTTATTTTTATGGAACCATTGTTGAATCCCTTTTCTTTCTCCAGTTCCTTAATTATTTTGTAAGTAACAAGTTTGAATAATGTAGTAGACCCTGTACACCCTTGTTTTATTCCGCTAGTAACCTTTATCTCTACATTTTCTATTTCACTTCCTAACTTGGTAATTATTGTCATCTGTATATACTTGTGCAATGGCGCTTATTATTTCATGGTGAACCTTGTACTCTTTTAGAACTTTTATCAGTGATTCCCTACTTACTGAGTCAAAAGCCTTTTTGAAGTCAATAGAAACTACAATTAATGGTAGGTGTCTTCTGTATGATTCTTCCACGCAGTATTGCAAAATAAAAAGATTATCCTCAATTCTTGCACCTTCTGTGAACCCGGATTGATTTTCCTTTATTTCATCACATATTTTAATATGTTCTTCAATTTCATTTTTAATTAATGTCATAAATTGTTTGTATGATGTATCAGTTAAGTGCAATAGGCCTTAAATCTTTTACAGTTGGGTTCCTCTTTTTTTCTATCATACTTGTTATAGATGTTTTCCATGATGTTGGTTTATGTTCCTTTGTTAGCTCTTTATTGAAACAATTTGTGAGAACCTGTATACATTGTTCACTTCTCATTAATACCTTATATAGTTCTGGCTTCAGACCATCTGGACCTGGTGCCTTCTTCCCTTTGAGCTTTTGTAAGCACCTTCTGACTTTATCTGTGGTTATTACTGGTTTATTCATGGGTGTTACAGAATTTTTTACTGTTATTGCCATGTCCATATGTTCTCTTAGTTGTCTTGGAAATTGATGTTCCCCACTTTGTATCCTTTGGTATCTTTGCTCGTTAAGTCTTTTGTATTCTTCTTTTGAGTCATCGTCCCATTCTTCTGCCATTCGGTTTTCTTGTTTACAGTATATGGTTTTCCAATATCCGGTTAATTCTTTTTCAATTTCATCCTTTGGTATTAGTTCACCATTTTCATAATGAAGTTTTGTCTCCTTTATGGTTCTATCTACTCCTTTAAGCTTCTTTATGTTCTCCCATAATTTGTTATTTTTATTAGATTTTATTTCATCTGTAAGTTTTTTCTCATATTTTGTTATTTCTTTTGTTATAAGTTTCTGCACTTTTGCTTTCTGTTCTTTATACTGGTCCCAAAGCATATTCCTGGCATGGTCTTCTGCCTCATTTCGTCTCTTCCTATTAATTTCTCTTCTTTTTTTTATTTCCTTTCTTATTTCTTCTGTCATCCATGGTCTTTCTATCTTTTTTCCAGTTTTATCTTCTTTTTTCCTGTATGTTTTTAGTAGAGTATCATCTGCTGCCTGTTTCATGATTCTGTTCATCTCTTCCAACGTATCTACTCTTTTGTTATGCATTTTATTTTCTAGGTTCTGTATATATCTTGTCATCAGAACTGGTTCTGTACTATAATATCTAATATTGCACCATCTCCCATTTTTGTAATTAGGCTTTTTCACTTTACTCTTTAGATATATTTGGATTAAATTATGATCTGATAAATCGAATACATCTCGGTCTTCATCTATTTTCATCAGGTGGATGTGCCTACTCATAGCATTGTTTGTCAGAGCAAAATCTATGACACTACTCATGTCGTTCCTCTGCCACGTGTAAAGGCCATCACATTCTTCAGATGTGTTTAGTAGTTTCAGTTCATACTCATCTATCCACTCCAAAATCATTTCTCCCTGTTTATCAAGTGGTTGATTCCCTAGCCCAGGTATATGTCCATTAAAGTCTCCTAAGATCATAAGATTGTTTTTACTTTCTTTCTGTATTATTGTTTCACATTCTTTTCTTATTTTGGTATTTCTCTTTTTATCATCTGGTCTGTTTCCTGTTGCAAAATATACTAATACAAATTTATATTCTACTTCATAAAATTTTACTCTAAAATATAAAAGATCACTATGTTTGTTACCTAGTTTTTCAACCTCTATCTGTTTATTTATTTATTTATTTATTATAAGGGCGTGGTAAAGCCTTAACATCGGCACCACTTAACAAATATTTTTGATGTAAAAAAAATCTTTGTATTTAAATCATAAAATTAATATAAGAGATTAAAATAAAAGTAAATGATTATAATAAAAGTAAATGATTATATAGTATAAAAATAATATACATATGAAACAAAAATAAGACAAAATAAAATAAGGTAAAATAAAGTAAAATAAATATATACATACATATAATAAAGTTCAAACATATTTATGAATACATATTAAATATATAAGACAAGAAAATAAATAAATGAAAATAAAAGAAAATGAAATAAGCTAAAGTAAAATAAAATAAAACAAAATATGGATAAGTCATTATAAAATAAAACCATAAAATAAAATTTAAATAAAAAAATAAAATAAGTAAAAAGTACTCAAAAATACTAAATACAGCTATACCCAAATATAATAGATATAAACATATTTGTGAAGACTTAGTAAATATTTAAAACGAGAAAATAAAAGAAAAGAAAATGAAATAAAACAAAAATAAAATAAAATAAAATACGGATACATCATTATAAAATAAAATAAAACTTTATAAAATAATACATTTGTAAACTGGCCCTATGTGACTAGGAGTGTTCATTTAATATATCTATTTTAACTGTCAAAATATATATATATCTCTGAAATTTCTATTAAATTATATAAAGATTATACAAACTTACAATTAATGAGATTAAAAGGATTACATGCACTTTCCTAAGATTCCTGTTAAATTCTATAAAAAATTATAAAAATTATAAAAATAATAAAAATAAATGGTTATTCTAATTCACAGTCATATCATTTATTTGAGGTATCAAAGGACCTTAAATATAAAGACAATAATATTGAAAAACAAAATATATGTATCATTAATACAATTGTTAGATATCAAAATAGCCAAGACTATATATTTCATTATGATAATTTCACTGCACTGCACTTTTGCACTTAATATTTATTTGCCTTATAAATAATAGCACCTTTCTCAATATTACCAGTGGCTCTATCACTACCACCACTAATTCTTATCCCTATGAATAATATTATTAATTAATTTATTATTATTTATTTTATTATTACACTTATTTTATTCTTACACTTAATAGTATTACTATTAACCCTTTAACGGTCACTCAAAGAAATAATGTAAATAATATAAAAATAATTTTAATATTTAAAACTATAATCCTTTCTAAGACATTTTTGCTCTTGTGATATTTTTCGAAAAATTCTTTGTTACACGGGTATAGTGGTTTATTGAAAGAGCCCGTTCGGGGACCTTGCCTGGGATACCCCCAAGGACACTCATCCCATTTGGGATGATTTGCCTGTGATACCTATAACCACACTAATCCTTTTTGGGATATTTTGACCGTTTACTATTACCGTTAAAAAAAATTTTTTAAAATCAAATACCAAGGAGAATTCCTATATAAACACAGAAGGCATAATAAAATTACACTACATACGAAAAATATACCTAAAAAAATCAGCTAAAAAAAGTGAAATATTAGTATATATATATATATATATATATATATATATATATATTATATATACTATTATATATATATATATATATATATTATATATATTATAATAGTATATGTAATATATATATATACTTATATATATGATCTCTATTATCTTATTCAGTATATAATTATTTCTTCCGTTAGCCTCTTGAACTCTGTTTGTGGAAGTCAGAGAAAACAGTGGCGCAGGACTCTGTCAGGCAAAGGTGCTTATCTTGCAGTCTTCACACATCCACCTTGTTCGATGTATTTCTCTTTCTCCTGAACAAAAATTTGGCACGTCTGCCTCATTTCTGGGTGTAATATGGCCATGTGAAGAGACAGTGCAATTCATTGTCTTTCTCAACAGTTTGGAACAATTGCTCCGTTGACTCTCCTTGGGCATTAGAACTTCTGCCACACTGAAGGGTTTGCCTTATTTACACCTCGAAAACATTGGTCTTGAAGGAAATGCAGCTTTTAGAAACATCTAATCTGAATTCTTTTAGGCTAATTACCTTCTCTCCTAGTGCTTTACAGTCTCTCTTGTAGAGAATCCAAGCATTGCAAATGCAGAGGTCCACAGCATACCCAAAAAGCTTCATATAATACCAACGAGTCCTCATTGGTGATTTATACAGATGTGTTAACATGTCACTTTTATCTATACCTCCCATATGACCATTGTACAATTTAATCACATGAGGGGCAGCGATTTCCATCTTGGTCCTCGTTTCCTTGTTCCATCTCAATACTGTTCCCATTGGTTCAATGCCAGCGTCTGTCGACAGGACAGTCACAATTTATTAGTCTTTTCCATTTTTATGTGCGGAGTATTCCATTCCTTTAGAACAATAGCTATAAGTCCTCTGGGTATTTGTTTTTCTCCATGCTATCTTTCCTCTGTGACAGCCTAAGATTAGCGTTTCCATCTGTTCTCCCTTTTGCTGTGCCGACATACCTGCATCCATAATTATCCCTCAGATATTCAGCTAGGGTCAAGCTAGTGAAAAAGTTGTCAGCATAGATGGTAGTTTTCTTAGGATTTTTCAATGTCTTAACCAAAGTGACAACTAACTTAGCAGATACCTTTAGTTTCTCCACCTCTGAAGAAAGTGAGACAGGATGTGCAACAAAAGTATTTTCCCCTTGGTACATTATCATATCGTGAATGAAGCCATCAACTGAAGCACGACAGAAGAGTTTGAAACCCCATTTGTCTGGTTTAGTAGGCAACCTGAGGAACTCTAGTGGAAGTAGCCCAATAGTCATCTACACTGGCGAAGTCTAGATCTGCCCATATATAGTGAAAAACACCTAGATCAAAATAAAGTCATGTTTGTCGATTCTAAATTGTGAGTTTACATCCTGCTGGCGGGCGTACAAATTAGACTGGTATACAATTTCATCTATCAGAATCCTTGGTGAATAATGCAGTTGAAGTATTCAAAGAAAACATGACGCAACTGGGCCTCGGGTGTTCATACTTAGAGTGTGCTGTACTAGTGATGTCCTTTTTCTCCCAAAGCAATCTTGGTTTCTTATTTGGGGGAAGGTTTCATCACTGCTCTCCTCACCAGAGTCCTCAAATAGGTCCTGTGTGATACAGCTTGTACTTCTGAACGGAAAGATAAGGATAAGTTGGCGATTATGGAGCATTATGAAAATTAAACTCATCTCCAATGAAATTGCTCTATAACCCATTTCATATAATATATATAGTATAATATATATATATATATATATATATATATATATATATATATATATATATTATATAAATATATATATTATATAATATATATAATACGTATATATAAAATAAGTAAGAAGCATAAATATTATCATGAGAGCAGATTCCACGCCAGCAAAACTGGTTTGATAAGCCAACAAGGCTTTATAATATAT
Organism: Trachelipus rathkii; assembly: GCA_015478945.1. Lineage (NCBI taxonomy): Eukaryota > Metazoa > Arthropoda > Malacostraca > Isopoda > Trachelipodidae > Trachelipus > Trachelipus rathkii. The sequence goes on along the minus strand of JABUQX010101101.1, from coordinate 1,060 downwards.
TTGACTAATATAATAGGTATATATATATTATATATATATATTATATATATAATAATAATATATATATAGATATATAATATATATAATAAAATGTATATATATATATACGGTATATACTGGTGATATCGTTATATACATCGTATATATACATACATACTGTATTATATTGTATATATAAAAAATATGTATATATATATATATATATATATATATATATATATATATATATATATATATATATATATAGGTATATATATATATATATACGGTAAGACGATAATAATAAATCAAGAGGTCATTTATGATTTCCAAATATTGCTTGCATTAAAGCCAACAGGCTCATAAATTTGGCGTGACTAATATATATATATATATATATATATATATTATATATATTATATATATATATTATATATATATTATATATATATATATAGATATATATATATATATAATAATAAGTATATACTATATTAGCAAAGCTACCCAATTTAAAAGCTACACGTGAATGCTAATTTAATGGAGATTTAAATACCACGGGAAGGGCAATTTAAATGCCATTTAAATGGTTAGGGTAGGACTTTAATTTTTTTTTAAAGTATATTGGTAATTTTAATCAGCTTAACTGCATAAATTAAACTTACGTTTAGTACTCCTTGAAAAAGAAGGCTCTTCTTCATCTTCAATGAATGCTATGAAATCAGGATCAATTTCGCTCGTCGTAGTCCACGTCACACTCTAAATCACATTTCTTAAACAGTTCAGCGGTGCTATCCACTTTTGTCTTCTTGCATTATCACCTCCACAGCTTCTTCCAAAAAACGTTTTTGTGTTCATCTGAAGAATAAGAAGTCGATATAATAACTTTTTTCCGCAATCATAATAAGTTTTATTTTTATTGTAAATGGTTGAAAAATCCCAAACGGGATGAGCATGGTTGCTGTTATAACAGTCAGATATCCCAAAAGGGATCTATAAAATTTTACATGCAAATTTCATGCTTCCATTTTAAATTTAGCTAATTTTTAACATCAATATAATAAAGTACAATAATTAATTG
>JABUQX010101100.1:15000-24897 GCA_015478945.1 Trachelipus rathkii | reverse complement strand
TATTCTGAACTTAGAAAGCTGCTATCAAAGATCAATTAACAAAACATAGATTATTATAGTATATTTGGGGAGTTGATTCCTACCCCGTATAAGCACCACGTATTAAATCCCTAAGAAGAAAAAAAAAAAAACTTCCCACGGTCTATGACACAATTAAGGTCTCTGTTTTATAAACTAAGAATAAAATAAAAAAAATTACTGTTTAATTATATGTCGTTTTTTTTTTCTACTTTGTGTACCGAGAATGATTATTATTTACCAATTTTATAATTATCGGAAAACTTGTGCCGGGTATTAAATGCTGAAATATCCATCATTTTATATTGAATCACAAAATCAAAGTTGGAGCGGAAAAATAATAGCCATTGCATTACCTTCTAGTACAGGGGGAAAAGTAGGAAATTACAGTTTTGCATAACCACAAGACAAAAATGTGATTACCATAGCGTTATCCATTCAAATTACAACTAGTTTCTGCGGATAGACATAGAGATGTCTGAAAGTGAGCACACCGATGCCATCCACTACCTGCACCCGCTAACCTCTCTCTATCCCTTATATAGATGTCGCGCCCATACATCTGTACCTGATTACAATTAACCTCAGGACCGACCACCAACTACCATGAACACAACCTCCGCAGCCAACGAAAAGAGGGAAGATTATGAAAACAATCAACAAGAGTTCCCCCGCCTCTGAGCAAATGGACCTTTCTCTGAAAAAGACTTCTAACCAACATCCCAGAGGCAACGTATTTATCCATGACACCATACTATATACCCTATTAGCTATAACCTAATACATTTCCCTGCTATATCAACTAACCTATACTACATATAATATATATCACTACTCCCATATACTATCATACCATTATATATACCCCCCGCCCGACCCCACCTCTACTACCAACTATACTACTATATACTATACACCTACTTATACCTAACTATAATAATAAAAATACTATATATATTATATAATAATATTAATATATATATAATACCTTCCATACATACTATATATAAATTTAAACATTACCACTTCAAACCGCCCTCCGCGCCATCACTCCTATATATATAGAAATGCTCCTATTCTAACCCCTTGGGCCGTAAGTAAATCACAACCAACTCGTCCAGGCCACGGCCTACGGCACCGTCCGCTCGCATACGCTGCGCCTGAAAACTCCTTACCATTGTTAAAAACTCGATCTTATCTTTTTGCGATACTTCGGTTCACCTTACCTATCCTATATTGATAAAACGATCCTTTTTAAATTATTTTTATTATTATCAACTACAATTATATGTTTTTTTTTTTTTTTTTTTTTTTTTTTTTTTTTTTTTTTTTTTTTTTTTTTTTTTTTTAAAAAAAAAAACAAAAACAAAACACATAACGACTATAATCGCTAGATTATAATCGAAAACAGTAATTTAAAAATCATGTTCGTATTTATCAGATAGAGATAGATATAAAACAAAGTTCGAAAATCAAAATCAGTGGTTTAACATTACAAGCTTCTTTCAACTCATGCACACTCCGATAGCCCCTGCATTTTACAGCTTGTTATTTTAATTACAGCCAAGGGTTAAATACATCTCTTATATTATATAGATATATATATAGATATAATATATATATATATATATATATATATATATATTATAATATATATTATATATATTATATACATAACTTATATATATAGATTATATAATATATATATATATATATGATATAATATATGTGTGTGTGTCGGGTGTGCTGTGTCCGGGTTGGGTAGTGGGTGTATGTGCAACTGTGTGTTTGTAGGAACTATAGGACCGGGGCCTAGATTATGAGTGTTGTAGGAAATGTACACAAAATCTTGTGCTGGCATTCTTGGAATGAAAGAGTAAGCAATATAATGAAATTTGTCGAATGACTGATTGAACTGATGGCGAGGAAGGGAACAAGGAGCTTAGACAGCGAGAGTGTTATATAGAAGTGTAGATCTGATCAGCGTTTTACCATTGAACCACAACCCACCCCCCCCAATGATTTGGGCAAAATGACCGACCCCGAAGCCCCGCACGACCCCCCCGCCGACACCGACAACCAAGACACATCCTGATATTTTTACACATCTTTCTAGCGACCCTTGCAACATAGGCCCCCCGCATATTAGGAAGCCTGTGGCCACGCCCGCCCATTCTAGTGCACCTATATGGAGTTGTTCCGTGGGTAGGCTTCCTGAATGGAATTCACAAGCGCCTAGTCACACACGATCAGCCTACCCAACGCCCGGTTGATCTCCTCCCCTAATCCTGTCCAAGACCACTTACCCACTAGTTGAAAGTGCAATCCGTACCCCTTTAATCCCCCATTAATAGTGGCAGCTGCGGACAGGCGGCCACCTGAGGTTATGATTCTCCTCCTGCCTTACCTTTAAGTGTGCTAACGGCCGTGAGCCGTGATGACAAGAATTAGACTACATCAGGCCCGGGTCGGTAGCAGGACACGGTGCTTAGAACAATATCGGAGAATGGAACAGACGTGAGAGTCAGTTCACCCACTTCTTAATTGTTTGCAGATCGATTGTCGGTTACTTGCTATGGCGAATCTGAAGGAGAGTCGGAGAGCATTGAGCAGAGGGTTCATCAGCGGTGTAGAAAAGGAAGGGACCCCAACCATTTGTGAACAGCTAATGCAGACTTAGAAGTAAGCTCCCCCTTCCCCCACCCACCCCCCGCCCCCCCCCGCTGTCGGTAGGACGTTAGTCCAGGAGAGCTTCGCTTGTTCGAGTCAATCGCCTTGCGATGGCTGACGAAATGCCTAGCGACAGACCCCAGCTACTCTGTTCAAATATTACGACCACTACTACTGTTGCCGATAAAACAAACCCCCGACCCCGCCCAACCGGTCAACACGAGGTGATGCAGACACACACTAGTAGAACCCCGGGGCAGAACGTCTCCCCCCACCCAAACCCCCGTCGAACTTGCTCAGGCGAACTACGGAGGTGGCTGGATGCCAATTACATCCCTTGCGTGCCCCGGAATCACCAAAGTCATACCCTAGCCCTCGTTGACGTAGTCGCTTATGGTATTGCCCGCATCGCAGGTATGTTGTCTACTTGTATTAAGCCATAACTAGTCGAAAAAGCCCAATCCCACCAATAATGGTATGCAACAGAAGCAGAGGTATAGATTCCTCAAACGGTAACATTTTCTCCTCAGCCATGGACAATCGTTAGGACGTCCTGTAAAGGAGAGCCGCCAGTCGACGAAGCACTCACGTGAATCTAAGAACCACACCAAGGGAAAGTAATGCGATCCAACCGGAACGAAAACACGACGCGACACACCCCAACAGAACAGTCCCCAATATTCACATTTATAATATACAGAAACTAGATCTGACACATAAAGTCTGCAAACTACGTTCAAAAAAGAATGAGAACCCGCCCCACGCGCAGTTAGCTCTCCCCTAAACACTCACCATTTTTCACGTCGGATGAGCCATATTATCCTCATTAGACTATGGCTCTACCTGTTCCAGTTCTCCTCCTGCTATCCTGAAATTAGCATCTAGAACATCAAAACCGTGCCTAACGCGTCAACACCCGTCCCCCGATGCACTCCACCAGCAGCCCTACCAAACCTCCGTGTTTCCCTCGCAACAATCTCTTCTACGTGATCCACAGCAACCCACTGAATATCCAAATCATCTCCATCCGCCCAATATTTACCCGAAAGAACCTCTCTGAATAGTAATTGAATTCCGTTATGTACTGAGGGGAACACAAAACGCGTCCTTTTCGCAAGTTTAATTTACTTAACTTTCAAGGAAGAAAAAGCCCTATAACACAAACGGCGATCTTACAAGCCCCAGCCCTGAAAGCCTCATGTTTGTAATTGAACCCCATTCACAACCCAATACAACCCACTTCGCAAATTATATGTCTCGACTATCGCAATTAATATTACATACAGACAACAATGGCTGTGGACACCATATTAATGGAGCAAGAAAGATAATAGGTGTCGCTGCAAATCTTTCCAAGATGGCAAAGAAGAATCTCCTTACTAGAACTTTAGGTTTTGCCCCTCCCCGCCAGATCCTACACACCCCCATATTCCTCTCTGATGTTTCCACTTGTTGTCCCACCCTGTCCAGCCCCGACCGTGACACCCACACACCCCCCACAGCAGACTGTTCAATTATGCACCCACCCACCATTGAGTCCAACCAACGGGTAACATTGTAGTTTCAGGATGACTATATAAGATCGGGTCTTATGTGATATTAGAACATCTTCATCTACTAACTCTCCGTAGATTCATCTAAATTCTCCAACAATATGGGCAAATATGTCCAAAGTTAACAAGCAGAGAATGTCCACAAACCGCATCACACGAGAAAAGACATAACCCATATAGGGCCAGCGCAACTCGTCTTCATGCCATCTGCCGCCCCACAAAGATCTATGAGTAATACATACAAAGTATGCAATTTAGAAGCCCGAGAGATGCACCCTAGAGTATACGCAAAGGGAATATATTCCGAATGCGAGAAGATATGCGAGAGACTGGACCCCATAGATAAACCGCCACCTATGAGAAACAATTATAGGCCAAAAATATATTAAAATAAGCCTTCCCCATAGCTATGTTAACACACAGTAAAAAAATAAGGCGTGTCGAAAAAATACATAATAATAAATTAAATAAATAATAAATTATCGAGTAATACAGAAAGATTTTACTATTTTGAATTGAGACGATGCGCTTACACCTAGGAGGAATTGATTCCCCTCATAGAATGTGGTGCGAATAATGGTCCGGTTTGCTGTGCTGGAAAGCCTATGCGAGAAAAGAGTCTGACGAATTCTGGTGAATTAAAAAGATGTTAGTGCTCAAAATCCAGTGGAGAGCCAGATCACACAATCTAGAAAGAAAATTTAAATCAATAATGTTGTGAGCACAATAACAAAGGTCAAAATTAAACTCTTACTTCCACAGATGTGTGATTCCTCTTGTCTGAAAGATGGTCTAATGTAGTGGGCCTTGTATGGAAATGGTCCACACACAACAAAATATATTTAATCTGCGAAATGCCTAACTAATTTCTCATAAAATCTAAAGACAATAATTAGAAGTATGAGAGAAAAATATGATTACTAGCATTCCATTATATGAGATTAAATAAATAACTGAAAATATATATATAATATATATATATAATAATAATATATAATATATATATATAATATATAATAATAAATAATATATATATTAATATATATATACATTATAAAGATATAATATTTAATATATATAATATATTATATATTAATAAATATTATATAATAAATTATACTATAATATATATAATAATAAAAATATAATATAGTATAGCATATAAAAGTCAGTAATATGATATAAAGAATTATATATAATAATATTAATATAATATATATATAAATTATAAAATAATATAAGTAGTATATATATATATATTTTAATATATATATATATTTATATATAAATATATATATAATATATATAGATATATATATAACATATATTAATATATAAATATAGTATAATATATATATATTATATATAATATGATATATAAAAATATATATAATATATAAATAATAAATAACATATATATCTATATATAATTGATATTATATTCTATACAATTTTAATTTATATCTAAAATATAAATAAATAATATAAATATATATATATTTATATATAATTTACGATGGCGGAAATATTGGAAGCCACTGCGAACAGACAACCCCAACCCAAATACGTGTTTAGATGCTTGTGAGATGTGAATATATTAAAAATGAGGAAAAATCGAAGTCAAATGACCGTGATTTTAGTCGGGAGTTTTTATTATTGTGGTGGTAAAAGAAAAGGCCCGGTAAAAAATGAGAGGAACATAAACGATGAGTGTAGAAGGTCTTTGGTCATCATGGAAAGGCATCAATGAGAATAAAAAAATGCCCGAAAGAAATAGATTCCGGCGTGCTAAATCGAGAGGTCTTAATCGGGGTAGAAAAACGGTGGTTTAAGCGCCCGTGATATGTTAGTTATTGGATAGTGACAAATAGTGAGTCGTTGGCTGGGGGATCGAAACCAAGGCCGCGTGGAGAAGACCGAAGAAAAAGTGTGAGATTGGAGTAAACCGTTAAATGAATGCTTGGAAGGGAAGATTTTATTAAATTTATGAGTATTGTAGAGGATATAAGAATTTATAACATATACTGTGTCTTGTCTGATTTATATATATATTTTAACCGTATCTTGTTATTGTTTATTGTGGACCGTTGCGTGATGCGGGAAAAGAACAGGTATGGGCAGCCCTAAGGTGATATTGGGAAGCACCTAAGGTGGGAGGTCTCGTAAATGCGTTACAGCCTGATTCATTTTATAATAAGAAGTAGGAAAGATGGAGATAGGAGATGAGTAATAGGATAGGGTGTAAATATGAGATGTGAGCAGGGGTTAAACGAAAGGATTTGAAAGAGGGAGGAAAGTGGGGGCTGAAATTTGATTGTGAAAAAAAAAAAAAAAGGTTGGATGTGTTAAGAGGATTAACAGGAACAAAGTTGAAGGGAAAGAGGGAGTTGGATTCGGAAAGGGTAAAATATACTAATGTTTTTCGTACCGACCGACATTGCCTTGATTCAAAGTGTCTCCTCTACGATTGGAAGAGCCCTATAATATGAGGAAAAGAGATGTGCTGATACATAAGCAGGAATTATACTAAATATCCAGAGGGAGTGATATGCTTAATGTGAGGGTAAAAGTGTGGAAATTCGCGGGGGAAATTGATGGGGGTTTTTATTTCGTGACAGTATGCCCACCAGTGAATGAAGAAGCGGACGAGCGACACAGTAAGAGAGCGAGGAGAGACGAAAGATTTTGGAGGAGAATTAAAATGAGTGTAAGTGTTGGGGAAAGTGTTGGGAAAGTTTTGGAGTAAATGAAAAAATTTGTCTATTGGGAGATTTGGAAATGCAAGGTAGTCGGGAAGGGAGGGGTAGGAAGAAAGAAAAAATAGACCTTTGAGACAAGATAGGAGAGGAATGATAATGGGAGGAAAGTCTGATAAGTAATGTGTCGAAAGAAATGATAGTGTGGGAATAAACTTGGTTAAAAAAAATGATAATCATAAGTATACATGGAAAAGTGAGATAACGGGGGAGAAGGCGATACTAGATTATGAAAGTATATGTGTGTATGTAATGGGAAAGAGAGAGGGAGAATTATTAGATTGTAAAGTGTCTTAGAAAGGAGCGGCGGGAGGGGAGAGAAGAGATATCGGATCACTATTGCGTTCGTGGTTTGATTGCCAGGAATAAGGGTGGGAGGAGAGGTTTACAGTGAGGGATAAGGGAGAAAAGAAGGGAGAGTGGATGGAATGATAAGATGAAAAGGGAAAGGGAGAGAAAAGAGAGGAGAGTGGAATGATATAAGGTGGAAAAATTGAAGGAGATAGTATGTAAGAGGGAGTTAGGAGAGGTATGGAGGATAAAAGTGGAAGAGAAGAGAAGAGAAAGGAAAACGTAGGAGGGACGTGAGAAGGACGGGAATTGGGGAGGTGAGGGACGGAAGATGGGAAGAGATTTAGAGAAGGCAGTATTGTTGAAGAGGCATAGAAGGCGTATGTGGAGTAAAAAGACCAAGTGGGTTTATTGTGCAAAATGCAAGCCAGAAGGAAAAAGGGAAAGTGAATGGTGTTGGTAAAAAAAAAAAGTGAGGAGTTGAATGAGATTTAGTTGAAAGGAAAAAGGAAGAAGAGGCTATGTGAAATGAGTTTGGGAGCAGGGGTGGACAGAAAGTGAGAGGGAAGATAGCTGGGAAGAATTAGAAGAGGATTTTTAGAGGGGCGGTGAGAGAGGCGAATAGAATAAGAGCAAAAGAGGAAAGGAATGGATTTTTGTAGAAAATTGACGGAAAATTTTGAATCGGGGAGTAAGATTGTGTCATGGAAAGAGGTTAATAAAAAAAAGGAAGAGAAGAAGGAGGGTTGGGGGAGAGGAATTTAAGGGAGGAGATGGGTGATGGAATAGGAGGCGAGAGGATAGAGGAGGAAGAAGGTGGGGATATTTTAGTGACTATTGAAATGAAGGGTGGAGGTAGGGGGAGAGAGTAGATAGAATGCAAAGAGAGTGAGGATGGGAAACGAAAAGTCGGGAGAGGAGGGAGGAATGAATACAAAGGAAAAATTATTAGGGCCGTGAATAAAGGAGAAAAAAAAGGGGAAAGTCCGCATGCGTCTGGATGATGTAGGAGAATGGAAATGTTGCCAGAAGCGGAGGAAATATTATAGGAGGTGGAGGAATGGCTGCATAGGTTATATAACATATGTTGGAGGATGGTGAAACGCGGAAGGACCAAAGGATTGGGAGGAGGATGGGATGTTTGGTCCCTGTATAAGGGGAAAGGCGATAGGATGGAATGTGGGAATTATAGAGTATAGTCTTTTAAGATCTGTGGTAGGGAAAGTGTACGGAAGAATACTGATCAGAGAGTAAGAGGTTTAACGGAAGAAGGAGGAATAAGCGGGAAGAACAAGGGAGGATTTAGAGAGGGAACGAGAAGAGTAGTGTGGAGCCAAGTTTCACATTAAAGATGCTTGTGAGAAACAGTCATTGAGAGCGAACAGGGAAAAGTGTAATGGATGATGTTTTAGATTTAGAGGAAGCATATGATAGAGTGAAAGAATAGGGGTGAACTGTGGAGGTAGTTGGAAGGAAAATGGACAAAAAGAGTGCGGGGGTAATTTAGGGCAAACGTATTAAGGCTTTATAGAATAGTAGAATGTAGTGTTGGAGAGTTTAGGAGGGAGAGTGCTGAGAATGTTTGGGACCGGTGTTGTGGATTGAGGCAGGGGTGTGTAATGTCGCCGTGGCTACTCAATTTGTTTATGGAGAGTGTTTGCAGAGGAATGGTGAGGGAGGGGAGGCGGGTGGAATTGATGAATGGGAATGATAGAAGGGAAGTGAACATGATACTGTTTGCGGATGATAATGCCCTAGTGGCGAAGAACGCGGAAGGGCTGAGGTATTGGTGAGGGAGTTTGAGAGAGTGTGTGCGACAAAAGGGGCTTAAAAATAAATCCAGGGTAGAGTAAAGTGTTAGTGTTTTGAGGAGGAGGAAAGTGAGGATGGGGGAGGTTCAAGAGGTCTGACGTAGGGGAGGTAGTAATTGAAGGAAGAAAGATTCTTTAGAATATTTAGGATCGGAAGTTGGCGTACAGGGCGGGAGGGAATGAAGAGAGGAGAAGAAGAACATAGAATAGGTGAAGGAATGAGGACTTTGACAAGTACGTCTGAGAGAAATTATGGAAAGGGGGATCTACACGAAAGTATCAAGATAAAGTATGTTTGAAAAAAAATCTGTTGTACAGCGGTTCTGTTATGGCGTGTGCAAACGTGGCAGCTTCGAATGCTAGGTCAAGGAAAAGTTGTGGCGAAGTATTTGAGATGAAGGGGTTGAGAGCGGTTGTGGGGTTAGACAGAATGGGAGACGGCATTTAGGAGGAGATAGGTGCGGAGGCGAGAGCCGTTGTGATTGGAAGGAATGGTCTGGTGCGAGAAGAGCGGAGAAGGGGAATGTTAAGATCGTATGGGCATCTAGTGAGAATGGAGGCGGAACAGAGAGTGGTTAAGAGAGTTTGGGAGGCGGAGGGGATAGGGAGGAGAGGAAGGGGGAGACCAAGAAGGAGGGGGATGGAATAAAGGAGATGATGGAGGAGGGAGGGATTAGGGAGGAAGAGGGTAGACGAGTGTAGTCTGGCGAGAGATAGAGGGGGGTGGAGAGACGTGGGGACGAGGCGAAGATGAGGCGGATGGTGAAATGAGGGAGGCTGTACGCCACCACTACCCCG
>JABUQX010101100.1:0-2500 GCA_015478945.1 Trachelipus rathkii | reverse complement strand
GCGAATACACACGGGTACGGTAAGCACAACGTCCAAGCACACATTCCAGAGTAAAAGTGACGGCGCTGAAATGCTCCACCCGATCGTAGGCGAGGAGAGAGGGGGGGGGAGAGAGGGATTTATATTTTGTTTTGGGGGATAAAAAGTACTAGAAATCCTTTAGAATAAGTGGTATATTTATTTTAGTAAGAGTCCAGTCGAAATTTAAATAATTTAGAGTATATTAAATTAAAGATTTATACATAGAGCTTTTAGGAGATATTAAAAATTGTTGATAAAGCAGAAATTAAAATTTAGGAATAAAAATTAAAAAAATTCGTTTATTGCCAACTCTGAAAGAATTTCATCAGATAGATGGGGGAGGGGGTTTGAGGGAGATCGCCTGATCCTTCTCGACGAATGAGAAAATTTAAGATAGGAAGGGGGATATTTTATCAGCGTGGTTCCGAGAGAGGGGGGGGGGTTTAGAAGCATAGTCGTCCAAGGTGTATGGGGGGAGAGGGGTTTGAGGGAGATTGCGTGATGCTTCATCGACGAATGAGAAAATAAAAATTAAAAATTAAATTAAAAATAAAAAAATTTAAAAGTTATTTTTATTTTTATATATATATATTTTTTTTTTAAATTGGGAAAGAAAGAAAAAAATTATGCTAAGAAAGCATACTCCATGATTTCTTTTAAAAATCTATACAAAAATTCTTTTTGGTATAGAGTTCCCCTGCCAGAAAAAAAAATCTGACTTATACATTGGTTGCATATGGGTTGGATTCTTGGACATGAGATTGAAAACTACAATTTGTGAATTAAAAGAAAGCGTGATATTATAGGTTCAAAAATGAAAGGTGGAGTAAGAAGTTATAATCTTAGGGGGAAACAGTGGAGAGTTTCGTTTAAGGAGGAATCAAAAGCATAATGAGAAACTAGATGCTAATAATTGTCTTTGTACATAATTACTGTAAGTATGTTTTAAAGTGTAAGATGTATGCAATAGCATTAATAATTTGTGTGCATTTGAATTCTTGATAGGTTTTGTTAAAATGGGAGGCAAAGAGAATGTGGTTTGATAAAAAAAATACTTGAGTGCTGAGGGATTGAAATTTAGGTGAAAATCTGTCTCCGTGTTTGGCATTACCAAAAATGAAATGACTGTGAAATCTAATTTCGTATCAAAAATATATTCTAACTTTAGTTTGAAATAAACTGAAAATAATATAGATAGTGACCCAAAAATAAGTAGTATTTTGATGGTACTAATAATAAAAAAAATATATTAAAATTTAAAAAAAATTGGGGAAGAAACATTATCTTTGTTCTTATTTTACTTTAAAATTTTCTTATGTGTTTAGGTTGTTAAAACTGTTGTTTTCTTTAACATTTAGAAATTTCCCTGATTTCTAAGATGTGATTGTTTATTTTATATTTTCTCAAATGAAAATATAAATATACTTCTGGTGGTGAGAAAAAAAATTTTAAAGTCTAAAAGTGTTTGTGATTTATGAAGAATTTTTCCTGTGTGAGGAAAGAAGAGTTTGTTTTCCACAGTGAAAGATTAAATAAGAGTTTGTTTTCTAAAGTGGAAGAATAAATAGGTGGATGAGGAATCGGATAAGGAGGTCTACTTAGAAGTGAAATTTCAGGAGGCAATGGAGGAGGTGGAGGAGAATGAATTTGTGACGTTGAGGTTTGAAGTGGAGAAGGAGATTTGTCACAAGATAGTTTCGGAGGTATTGCGGTGGGAAGGTCTTTGAAAGTAAGCCTTCTTGGAAGTGAATGAGACAAAAAGTTAGGCTTTGGAGGTGGTCGGAACACGTAGGAAGAAGGTTGTTGTGGAGGAGGATTTGGAAGTGTTTCGAAAGATATGTTATGTGAAAGTATGAGTTTTATTTCTGTTTGTGAAATGGAAAGGTTAGAGAAAATTTGTAGAGATTTAGATTTAGGAGGGACCACAATTTTCTTATTACATAAGACTTTCGGTTGTGCGACAACCATAGAAAGTGCGGTAGTGGTTCCCTGAGAATTTGGTTTTGGTATAGGATGTGCATCATCTTGTAAAGGAATAGTTTGAGAATGTGAATCAAATTTTAAAGGAGGAGAGGAAGTTAGATTTTTAATGAGAGTTAAGAATGACTCAGTGTTATATCGAACTGCTTCGGTTTGAAATAAAGACAAGCGTGAGGCTACTTTAAGTGGGTTTTGATTAGAAAGATTTGTAAAATCAGGAGCTGAGAAAGGTGTTTGTTGTTGAGATTTAAAATTTTTGTTCTGAGGAGGTGTGTGGATTGATTCCCTTTGCTCTGAATATGAATCTAGAAAAGGTTTGTGAGTATGAAATCGGAACTGCGTCATTTGCGAAAGAAGAAAGATGCGTTTCTACTGAGGAGACGAGAGAGCAGCTGAGATGGTGACTTAAAAGTGAGATTATCAACCTCGAGAGGGACCAAATGGAGCGGTGAGGTCTAAATGTTTTATCAAATGATGGTTCGCGAGGGTAATCTATATT
>JABUQX010101099.1:17500-23051 GCA_015478945.1 Trachelipus rathkii | reverse complement strand
ATGGCATGCTTCCTTCTTAATTCTTATTAGGCCCCTTGCTCCCGTCCGTGCTCTACCATAAAGAATTTATTGGTATCCGTATCATCAATAAATGTAAATATTTTGCAGACTTGTATCATTTCCCCTCTGAGAAATCGCCTTTCTACAGAAAACATTGCTAACTCTTTCAGCCTCTTCTCATAGCTCTTACCCTCAAACCCAGAAATCATCCTTGTTGCTCAACGTTGCACCAATTTTTCATATATGTCCATATCACATGTCCCAAACTTCACAATCAACAACGAAAATCAATTACCACAACAAACATGAAAAATAAAATTCCTCAAAATCTGCGGAAAGTTTCTTGCATATAAATGAATATTTCAAGCTTGGAGAGGAGGTTAATCTACCTAGGCAATAATCCGGAAAACCTCTAACGGAAAGTCATAAAGAAAAAATTAAATAAAGAAAACAGTTACTTCCTATACAGACACATAAAGAAGAAACACCTTCCAGACACAGTACAGCACGCATAAGTTGCCCCAAATTAGCAAACATCGGACAAAAACCCTCTGACCCCAGATCTTTCTTGTACATTTGTCTTAGACTTAGTGTGGTGACCAAATCCTTAAGGTATAGGAATGAGTTGCTCCCAGACAAAAACCTATGGTATTGCTATTATGAATAAATAACTGAGTAACAGTAGTTTTATAATTAGTATTTATAAGTAGGAATATAATAATATTATTTTTCATTATTAGTAATCATTATTAGTACTTTTGTGACATTTTTAATTTTATTTGTATTTTGGTTTGGAAATAGTACAGTGAGTAAATCTCTATGGTAGGAAAGAGTGGTCCTCACGAAAAGTTTACAGTTACCAAATAAAATAAGGTTTACAAAGTATATTCGATTTACCAATTATCGTTAGGTTATAGAGGTTTAAAAGCTTAGGGTTGAAATTGTTACAAAAGTGCTGAAGGGAATTGAAGAGAGATGCTTGAGAGAATAACAGGATACAGTTTGAAGAAGAAAAAAGAACATAATAATAATTAAAGGTAATATCACTCGTAATTAAGTTATTATACTCATAATACTGCAGTAATACCCCAAGACCATACCATATTGTTTGCCGTACCATTCTTCTTCTTCTTCTTCTTCTTCTTCTTCTTCTTCTTCTTCTTCTTCTTCTTCTTCTTCTTCTTCTTCTTCTTTTTTTTTTTTTTCTTTTTCTTTTTCTTTTTCTTTTTCTTTTTCTTTCTTCTTCTTTTCTTTTTCTTTTTCTTCTTACTTTTCTTTCGTTCTTTCTATTTCTTCTTCTTTTCTTTTTCTTTTCTTTTTCTTTTTCTTTTTCTTTTCTTTCTTCTTCTTCTTCTTACTTCTTCTTCTTCTCTTCTTCTCTTCTTCTTCTTCTTCTTCTTCTTCTTCTTCTTCTTCTTCTTCTTCTTCTTCTTCTTCTTCTTCTTCTTCTTCTTCTTCTTCTTCTTCTTCTTCTTCTTCTTCTTCTTCTTCTTCTTCTTCTTCTGCTTCTTCTTCTTCTTTTCTTTTTCCTTTTTTAATTTACTCTTCTTTTTTTATCTTTTTCTCCTTTATTTCTCCCTTACTTTTTTCTTCTTCATCTTTTTCTCCTTTATTTCTTTCTTTTACTTTTTCTGCCTTTTTATCTTTTCCTCCTTTATTTCTTCCTTTTACCTTTTAATCTTTACCACTTTCTTCCTTTTTATTTTTCCTTTTTTTTATCTTTCTCCTTTATTATCTGCCGCTTTTAATGTCTTTCGCCTTATTCTCCTTTTATTCTTTTTATTTTTTATTTTTTTCTCTTTTTTTTCTTCCATTTACATTTTTCTTTTTTCTTTTTTTATCTTTTTCTCCTTTATTTCTTCCTTTCAATTTTTATTCTTTTTTATATTTTTTCCTTCATTTCTTCCTTTTGCTTTTTTCTTTTTTTTTTCTTTTTCTCCTTTATTTTTTTCTTTAGCTTTTTCTTCTTTTTTTCCTTTTCTCCTTTATATTTTCCTTTAACTTGTTCTCCTCTATTTCTTCATTTAACTTTTTCGTCTTTTTTATCTTTTCCCCTTTGTTTCTTACTTTTACTTTTTCCTTCTTTTTTCTTTTTCCTTTATTTCTTCTTTTGACTTTTTCCTCCATTTTTATTTTTTCTCCTTTATTACTTCCTTTAACTTTTTTCTTCTTTTTCAATCTTTTTCTCCTCTATTTCTTTATTTCTTTTTTTCTGTTTTTTTCTCCTTTATTTTTTCCTTTTGCTTTTTTCTTCTTTTTTTATATTCTCTTACTTCTTCCTTTTACTTTGTTCTTTATGTCTTTTTCCTTTATTTCTTACTTTTACTTTTTCCATCTTTTTTTTTATCTTTTTCTCCTATATTTCTTCCGGATACTTTGTCTTTTTTTCTTTTTTTTCTCCTTTATTTCTTCCATTTACTTTTTCTTCTTTTTTTATTCTTTTCCTTATATTTCGTATTTCTTCCTTTTTTCTTCTTTTCTCTCTTTTCTTCTATTTTTCGGACTTTCTCTTATTTTTTCAACTTTTTTCATTTCCTTCTATTTATTTTTATAATAAAAAATAATTAAATAAACTACTCATGCATATTTTAAATAGCTTGACACACACACACACATACACAGTACACACACACAGAATAATATATATATTATATATAATATATATATAATATATATATATATATATCCATTATTTATACCAAAGATATATATATATATATATATTAATATAATATCATAATATATATATATATAATATTATATATTATATATATATATATATAAAGCCGTAGCCAAAATTTTTTTCGCAGTGTTCCTTTATTCCAATATCAAAATATCGATTGATTTTGAAAATAATATCGATTTTTTTAGACGAATCCGTTAATCTCAATTATTACAAAAAAAAAGTGATTCTTGGAGATCCAGAACAAGATCTTTCTAATTCATTCTTTCTCTACTCACTTTTCTTTGTCCCTTGTGTCTCGCACCCCAACAACCCCTCCTCCATCCTCTCCGCCACACCCCCACCCCTCTCCCCCCAGCTCTCCCCCTCCTCTCTCCCTATTATGAATCAACACTGTACCAAAGTTCTAAGCTCTTATTCTATGCCTCTCTATGTAAATGAAAAAACCCACAAAGTTCAAAACCTAAATGGATTACTAAAATAAAATGAAGCTGTATTTTCCTTTAACTCTTCGCATTGTTATGAGGAGACGTCGAAAGTATGTAGTTTATTTTAAATTGCGTAATGATAAAGCAAGTGAGAGAGCTGGTATTTCAGTAGAAACCCCGTAATTCCAAAAAGAGGTTATAGAATCCAAGAAGATAACCAGAAATAAATTATAAAGGATTCATATCTATCCAAGAAACACCTCACCTCTTAATTTTGTTCCATGAAATATTGGATTCATCACGTCGCTTCAGTGATGCTGCCTACCAAAATTCGTGGTACATTCATATCAGTCCAAGTGCTGGGTTAAAGAGAAGAGAAAAGTAATGCGATTATGAGCTCTGTTTATCAACTTCATACCACAGTGATTTTTTCTCGGTATCTTCCCGTATCGCTCCTTAACGTTCCTAACCATTTCCACCCAACTCTGTTAAATTGCTTTCTTCGATGGTCTTTTGACGCATTATTCACTAGGCTCTTTTTAATTTCTCGAGAGTCATTTACATACTGGCCTCTTACCACGCAGATACTTCTCAGCTGAATCAATTTCAACCACTAATGATGAAATGTAAGCTTACATGTCGACTGAATGACAACTGAAAAGTACGATTTTATATTCTGTGCGGTGATATCTCCTTCAAGTGGAAAAATGATTTCTAATGCTTTGACATACATTCGTAAAAAGGGTTCACTTAAAACACTCTGATGCAGTTATGTATTATATATATATAAATAATAAATATATATAATATATAATTATATATAATATATATATATATATTATATATATTATATATAAATATATATAATATATATTAATATATATTAATAATATTGTCAGCCTCTTAGACGGCCATCAAATCAGATCGAATAAAAACGACAACAGGACCGGGCAAATATACTGTGTGGAAGGGTTTAGTGTTAAAAATTTGGAGGGAAGGAAAAAAAATAAAGGGCATAGCGTAAAAACGACAAGAAGCCCGTGTGAAACCTACCCCCTACCTATATCCCCCTACCCCCCCTATCACCTCACCCCCTCCCCCCCCCTCACCTATATATCCCCCACCCCTACCCTACTCACCCCCCCTCCCACCCCCTCACCCTCCCCCACCCTCCATACCTATATGTGTGGTGTGTGCTCACCCCACCCTCTCACCTAGTGCACCCCTCTCCCCACCCCCTGATGGGAAAAGAAAGATGATGTGCAGAGGACTGGGGAAAAGTTAGAGTGAGTGTGTAGTGATGTGTAGTATATAGGATAGTTTATTTTGTGTGAGATGTCGGGGGAATAGGCCAGACGGAAAAGCCGGCAGGAGACGGGAGCGGACGCGAAAAGAAGAGACGGGAGTTGAGGTAAGGGGAAACGGCGAGAAGAAGCCCCAGAGAACCCCGAGCCGGCAGAGGATGGGCGGCGGTGCTTGTCGCCGTGTGGTGTGAGCGAGGGCCCTCACCTACTCAGTAAGTGATCGTCACACTCACCCCGGCGGGGAGAGGTGGGCTCGGAGCCGCCCCCTGCCTTCGACGTAAAAACGGCCCCTGTGGGTGTGTGTAAGCCCCCGACAGCCGGGAAGAACCGGATAAATAAGGATAGATAGGGAAGAAGAAATAAGAGGAATAAAGAAGTGAAAGATAAGTGAAGAGAAATAGAGATATAGAGAGAGAGAGAAGAATGAAGATACGAGAGATGTGTGTGTGTGTAGAAGAGAGGAGAAAGGGTAGAGAGAAGATGAGAGTATGAATAGATAGAAGAAATATTAAGATTAGAAGGGATAGATGTAAAGAATAAATAGGAGAGAAAGAAGAGAAATAGAATTAAGATGTGAATAGATAAGTCGGAGGGGGCGTAGAGTGAAAGGGTAGAGTATTATAAAGTAAGTGTAGGTGATATAGTATAGTATTATGGTTTTCGAGGTGGCTTATTAGCAAAGGCGCTGAAGGACGAGAAAGATGAGATCAGCAGGGAGGAGCGAAACTTTATGAGAGATAGATGAGGGAAGACCGATGGTCGACGGGGAATGAGTGGGTCTGTGTCGCGTGCGCACCACCGAGGCGAAAGCCGCTTACAAGAGGATGATGACCTCCAGTGCAGAGCGTCCAACCCTCACGTGATCGCGACAGCCTAGCGTCCGCGACGAAAGAAGTAGCAAGCTTCGACAGATACGACATAAGTATGGTCAACGGGAACTGCGCTTCCGTCCCACTTTGCAGTGAGATGTTTCGGTGCCGCTTGCCACACCCCTCAACCGATTACTGATGTTTACGACCAGTATTAATGTACTGAATGTAGATTGTCCCACATGGTAAGCACCGATATTTAGATTACGCATACAGATAGTCGTGAATTTAAGATTTAGCACTACGAATGAGATTACGATGGAATCC
>JABUQX010101098.1:12500-15000 GCA_015478945.1 Trachelipus rathkii | reverse complement strand
TTTTAGCATATCACAGGTATGGCCGGGGTATGTTTTTCGATAGTCTTGCACAACCTTAAGTAAAATGAATAAGATCAACTCACTTTACGTATTTAATTCCAAATACCAAAGAATATATTAAAATATCGATTTATTTAAAAAAAATTAAAAACTTTAAAAAAAATGTAAATATACATACTCCCGGAGTAACTGACCTTATCGTTGGTGGGGGAGTTCTCCGCAATATTTGGGCGGAGGGATGGCTTTTCTATCACCATATTTGGGGAAAGGAAGATCATTCGTTCGGGCAGGTGTTGTGGAGCGAACAAGGTACAAAACTGGTTATAACCATGAAAGACGAAACAGATGAAAATAGTTGCCGGGGGATCGGAGACCCCGGTGCCGGCCCCTCTCTACCACAGGAGAGATATGAGGGGGGACGGAGCCTTGTGCGCATCACGCGATCTCTCCTACCAAAAGCGAGGACACAAAATGTCCCGATAAGAGCCCAACCCAGCAGGACTCGACCTCCACAAGATGTGTTGTTTGGCTCGCCTAAGGCTGGCCCCGGTACATCTGAAGAACACCAGAATCGCAGATACTATACCCTTAATAAAAGGGGAGCAGAAAAAACGGACTGGTCAGTGGAGGAAAAACATGAAATTTATTGGTGTTCCTTTTACTCAAGACACAATAAATTCCCCAAGAGGCATTCTTGGAAGAGAATGCGAGAAATGTTATTGAAGCGGGGTAAGATAGATAGGAGCAAAATTGAGAAATTCCCGGACACTAGATTTAACAGCATAGCAACAAATGTAAGGCTAGGTAAGACCCAAATAACAAAAGCTGAAATGGAAATTATTGAAAAGGAAGTTGAAGAATTTTTAGAACATGAAAATGAAGAAAAAGATCAGAATGAAATTCAGGGTGAGAGGTGGAGCTGGAACTTTGAAGCAAACGAGTACCTTATGGAAAGCTACTACATTGGCGAATTCATTCCACTTAAGAAAGCAAAAAGTGAATTCTGGAAGTACGTGGTTGAAAATGCAGAAATAAGTGCAAATGATTTTATGGAATATAGATTTAAAAAAAAGTTCAAAAATGTTGAGAGAAAGGCAATGATGAAACAGAAACAATGTATACTCAATTATATTAAAGAAAGGAAAGGAGGTGGTGTTAGAAAGATGAAAGCGACACTGCCAACAGCGGAGGATATAGAAAATATTAAAGAAAGGGCTTTAAGAATTATGGAGAATGAATTAGAAATGAATACAGAACTAGTTCAAGAAATAAAAAGTACCAAAGCAAAATTATATAAAAGAACAAAGCTAGTTCAAGGGAAAAGGGATGCACAGGTGAGGGAGGGCTTGAGATCACAATGTGAAAGAGATAATGAGAACTCCCATAGAGTGCAAACATCGAGTGAAGATGAAACAGATGAACAAGAATATAGGATAGAATTGAGTACGGAGGTGAAGGAAAAAAAGGAAGTAAGAGTAAAGAGGCATAAGAGAATAAAACAAATGAAGATGCAAAAAAAACTGCAATTGGATGATGAGGAAAACTTACTCAATGGAAGAGAAATGGATCACACTCGATTACAATCAACGAGTGAGGAAGAATTAGAGATAGACATTGAACATGGTACCTCACCATTGGTAGAAGCGGAACAGTCAACAGATAATAATGACGAAACAGATAGAGAGTCAGACTATGAGATGAACTTGAGCTGGTATCAGGAACATGACAGAGATTTGAATGAAAGAACCATTAATGATGTACAACCACCAAATGGTGACAATAGAGAAGAAAATGCAATTGATGAACAATTGTTGAACAAAATAGCTAACTACCGTGAAGAGGATAGGGTGCAGGGTATTGAAAAGCGAGAACAAGTAAGAAAGATTAAAAACTGGTTTATGCTGAACAAAGTTACTGCAAGTGCAAATAGAGTACTGCCACGCCTGATACCACCAAATTGTAGTCTGACAGAGCTGAACAGACTCTATTATGCTACATCAAGAGCAGTAGCAGAAACAATGGGAGTTGATACTGTTAAAGATAAGAAAAATAATCCAAATATAGGAAGGAAGAATATGATGCCACCATGGAAGATTAGACTTACGAATGAAATAAATACTCTTCGAAAAGAAATTGGAATGCTCACAATGTTACAGAATGGAGAAATAATAATTGAAGCAACAAAGAGAAAAGCACAAAATTTAGTAAATAGAGAAAGAATTAGAATCGGAGATAAATTAACACACGCTCTTGTAAGAAGAAAATTATCTTTAACAGCAAAAGGAAAGAGATTAAAAAGGTACGAAATGCGCGAAAAAGAAAAAAAAGAAAACAAACTGTTCAAAGAAGATCAAGGTAAATTTTATAGAGAATTACGAAATACCAAGATAACAGTTGCTGATGCACCCAAAACAGAGGAGGTCGAAGGATTTTGGAAAAATATATATGAGAACAATGTGTCGCATAATGTAGATACGGAATGGTTGAGAAATATTAAAAA
>JABUQX010101097.1:0-15810 GCA_015478945.1 Trachelipus rathkii | reverse complement strand
TGGTGTGGGTTGTTGTTGGGTGTTGAGAGAGATAAAAGGGCAAACTAGCCTATTAAAAAGGCAAATACTTATTAAAAAGGCAATACCTATTAAAAAGCAAATACCTATTAAGAAGGCAAATACATATTAAAATGGCAAAACCTATTAAAAAGGCAAATACTAAAATTTAAAAAGCGAATACTATTAAAATTGCCAAACAACTTAATCAAGAAGGGCAAATACCTATTAAAAAGGCAATACCTATTAAAAAAAGCAAATACCTATTAAAAAGGCAAATACCTTTTAAAAAGGCAAATACGTATTAAAAAAGACAAATACCTATTAAAAAGGCAAATACTTATTAAAAAGGCAAATACCTATTAAAATGAAAATATCTATTAAAATGGCAAATACCTATTAAAAAGGCAAAATGCCTATTAAAAAGGCAAAACTACCTATTTAAAATTGCAATATCTATTAAAAGGCAATACCTATAAAAAGTCAAAATAGCCTATTAAAAAGGCAATACCTATAAAATTTCAAAATACCTATTTAAAAAAAGGCATGGAATACCTATTAAAAAGGCAAATACCTATTAAGAAGGCAAATACCTATTAAAAAGGCAAATACCTATCAAAAAAGCAAATACCTATTAAAATTGCAAATACCTATTAAAAAGGCAAATACCTATTAAAAAGGCAAATACCTATTAAAAAGGCAAATACCTATTAAAAAGGCAAATACTTATTTAAAAGGCAAATATTTAATAAAAAGGCAAATACCTATTAAAAAGGCAAATACCTATTAAAAAGGCAAATACCTATTAAAAAGGCAAATACTCATGAAAATTGCAAATACCTTTTAAAAAGGCAAATACCTATTAAAAAGGCAAATACCTATTAAAAAGGCAAATACCTATTAAAAAGGCAAATACCTATTAAAAAGGCAAATACCTATTAAAAAAGCAAATACCTATTAAAAAGGCAAATACCTATGAAAAAGGCAAATACCTATTAAAATTGCAAATACCTATTAAAAAGGCATATACCTATTAAAAAGTCAAATACCTATTAAAAATGCAAATACCTATTAAAGTCAAATACCTAATAAAAAGGCAAATACCATTAAAAATGCAAATACCTATAAGAATGTGGCGCAGAATATCGAGTTAAAAAGCAATAGCTATAAAAAAGGGAAACCTATTAAAAAGACAAATACCTATTTAAAATTGCAAATACCTATTAAAAAGGCAAATACCTATTAAAAAGGCAAATACCTATTAAAAAGGCAAATACCTATTAAGAAGGCAAATACCTATTAAAATGGCAAATACCTATTAAAAAGGCAAAAAACCTATTAAAATTGCAAATACCTATTCAAAGGCAAATATTTATTAAAATATCAAATACCTAGTAAAAGGTTCAAATACCTATTGGAAAATTGCAAAATACCTATGAAAAAGAACAAATACTATTAAAAAGCAAATATTATTAAAATTGGCAAATACCTGAATAAAAAGGCAAATACCTATTAAAAAGGCAAAATACCTATTAAAAATGCAAATACCTATTAATATTACAAATACCTATTAAAAAGGCAAATACCTATTAAAAAGGCAAATACCTATATAAGAAAGGCAAATACCTCAATTAAAAAAGGCCAAATACCTATTAAAATGCAAATACCTATTTAAAAAGGCAAATACCTAATAAAATTGCAAAAAACTTATTAAAAAGGCAAATACTTAATAAAAAAGGCACATACCTATTAAAAAGGCAAATACCTATTAAAAAGGCAAATACCTATTAAAATTGCAAATACCTATTAAAAAGGCAAATACCTAATAAAATTGCAAATACGTATTAAAAAGGCAAATACTTATTTAAAAGGCAAATACCTATTAAAAAGGCAAATACCTATTAAGAAGGCAAATACCTATTAAAAAGGCAAATACCTATTAAAAAGGCAAATACCTATGAAAGGTTAAAATACCTATTAAAAAGGCAAATACCTATTAAAAAGGCAATTACTTATTTAAAAGGCAAAAACCTATTAAAAAGGCAAATACCTATTAAAAAGGCAAATACCTATTAAACTTACAAATACCTATTAAAAAGGCAAATACCTATTCAAACTGCAATTACCTATAAAAAAGGCAAATACCTTTTAAAAAGGCAAATACCTTTTAAAAAAGCAAATACCTATTAAAAAGGCAAATACCTATTAAAATTGCAAATACCTATTAAAATGCAAATACCTATTAAAATTGCAAATACCTATGAAAATTTCAAATACCTTTTAAAAAGGCAAATACCTATTAAAAAGGCAAATACCTATTAAAATTGCAAATACCTATTAAAAAGGCAAATACCTATTAAAAAGGCAAAAACCTTTTAAAAAGGCAAATACCTATTAAAAAGGCAAGTACCTATTAAAAAGGCAAATACCTAATAAAACCGCAATTACCTATGAAAAAGGCAAATACCTATTAAAAAGGCAAATAACTATAAAAAAAGCAAAAACCTATTAAAAAGGCAAATACCTATTAAAAAATACAAATACCTATTAAAATGTAAATACTATTAAAATTGCAAAATATCTATAAAAAGCAAATACATATAAAAGAGGGCAAATACCTATTAAAAAGCAAAATACCTATTAAAAAGGCAAATACTATTAAAAAGGCAAATACCTATTAAAAGGCAAATACCTATTAAAAAGGCAAATACCTATTAAAAAGGCAAATACCTATTAAAAAGTCAAATACCTATTAAAAAGGCAAATACCTATTAAAATTGCAAATACCAATGAAAAAGACAAATACCTATTTAAAAGGCAAATACCTATTAAAATTACAAATACCTATTAAAAAGGCAAATACCTATTAAAATTGCAAATACCTATTAAAAAGGCAAATACCTATTAAGAAGGCAAATACCTATTAAAAAGGCAAATACCTATTAAAAATGCAAAAACCTATTAAAATTGCAAATATCTATTAAAAAGGCAAATACCTTTTAAAAAGGCAAATACCTATTAAAAAGGCAAATACCTATTAAAATTGCAAATACCTATTAAAAAGGCAAATACCTATTAAAAAGGCAAATACCTATTAAAAAGGCAAATACCTATTAAGAAGGCAAATACCTATTAAAATGGAAAATACCTATTAAAAAGGCAAATACCTATTAAAATTGCAAATACCTATTCAAAAGGCAAATATTTTTTAAAATGGCAAATAAACCTATTAAAAAGGCAATTACCTATTAAAATTGCAAATACCTATGAAAAAGGCAAATACCTATTAAAAAGGCAAATACCTATTGAAAAAGGCAAATACCTTTTAAAAATGCAAAAACCTAATAAAATTGAAAACTACCTAATTAAAAAAGGCCAAATACCTATTTTAAAAAGGAAAAATACCTAAAAAAAAGGCACGATACCTATAAAAACGCAAATAACCTATAAAAGGCAAATACCTATTAAAAAGGGCAAAATACCTATTAATATTGCAAATACCCTATTTCAAAAGGAATATTTTTTTAAAATGGCAAAATACCTATTAAAAAGGCCAAAATACCTATTAAAATTGCAAATACCTATGAAAAAAAAGGCAAAAATCTACCTTCAATTAAAAAAGGGCATAATACCTAGTTGGAAAAGAGGGCATAATACCTATTAAAAATGCAAAAACCTAATAAAATTGCAAATATCTATTAAAAAAAGGCAAATACCTATTTAAAAGGCAAATACCTTTTAAAAAGCAAATACTAATAAAATTGAAATTACCTATTAAAAAGGCAAAATACCTATTAAAATTGCAATACCTTATTCAAAAGGCAATTATTTATAAAATGGCAAATACCTATTAAAAGGCAAATAACCTATATAAAAATTGCAAATACCTATGAAAAGGCAAATACCTATTAAAAAGGCAAAAACCTATTAAAATGCTAATACCTATTAAAAATGCAAATACCTTATTAATATTACAAATTAACCTATGAAAAAGGGCAATACCGTAGTGAAAGGCGAATACCTTCATTAAAAAGGCAAATAACCTATTAAAGAAGCCAAAATAGCCTATTAAAAGGCAAATACCTATAAAAAACAAATACCTATTAAAATGCAAAATACCTATTAAAAGGCAAATAGCCTATTAAAAAAGCAAATACCTATTAAAAAAGCAAATAACCTAGTTAAAATTGCAAGATACCTATTAAAAAAAGGCACGAATACCTGTTTAAAAGCAAAATACCTATAAAAAGGCAAATACCTTTAAAAAAAGCAAATACCGTATTAAAAAGGCAAATACCTATTTTAAACTGCAATTACCTATGTAAAACTTCAATTACCTATGAAAAAGCAAAAACCTATTAAAAAGGGCAAATACCTATTAAAATTGCAAAATAGGGCATTATAAAGGCAAATACATATTAAAAAGGCAAAATACTATTAAAAAGGCAAATATCCTAGTTAAAATGCAAAGTACCTATTAAAAAAGGGCAAAATGACCTATTAAAAAAAGCAAATACCTATTAAAAAGGGCAAAATACCTATTAAGAAGGCATATACCTATTAAAAAAGCAAATACCTCATTAAAAAGGCAAAACCTATTAAACTTGCAAATACCTATCTCAAAAGGAAATACGCTATTTAAAAGGAAAATACCATTAAAATTTGCAAAATACCTAAAAAAAACAAAGTACCTATTAAAAAGGCAAATCCCTATTATTAAAATAGCAAATACCTAGTAAAAGGCAAATACCTATTTAAAATTGCAATTACCTATTAAAAAGGCAAAATATTTGATAAATGCAATTACCTATTAAAAAGGCAAATGAGACCTATTAAAATTGCAAATACCTATGAAAAAAGCAAATACCCAAAAGAGCAAATACCTATTAAAAAGCCAAATACCTATTAAAAAATGCAAATACCTTTTAAAATGCAAATACCTATTAAAAGGCAAATACCTGTTAATTTAAAAAGGCAATAACCTATTAAAAAGGCAAAATACCTATTAAAATTGCATAATTAGCTATTAAAAGGCAAAATACCTATTAAGAAAGGGCAGACATACTATTAAAAAGGCAAAAATACCTATTAAACTTACAGAATACCTATTAAAAAGAGGCAAAAATACCCTACTAAAAAGGCAAAGACCTATTAAAAAGAAAGATTACCATTAAAAGGGACGAATTACCTATTAAAAAGGGCAAAATACCTTTTAAATTGCAAATACCATTAAAGAAAGGCAAAATACCTATATTAAAAATTCCATAATTTACCTATTAAAAAGGCACAATACCTATTAATAAAAGGCAGAATACCTATTAAAAAGGCAAATAACCTATTAAGAAGGCAAATACCTATTAAGAATGCAAATACCTATTAAAAAAGGCAAAATACCTATCAAAATTGCAAATACCTATTAAAAAAGCCCAAATTATTTATTTAAAATGCAAATACCTCATTAAAAAGGCAAATACCTATTGAAAAAGTCGTGCAAATACTCTATGAAAGGAAATTCCTATTTAAAAATGGCAAAATACCTAGTTAAAATTTGCAAATACCTATTACAAAAATGCAAACTACCTATTTAATACTTACAAATATACCTATTAAAAAGGCAAATACCTATTGAAAAGGCAAATACCTTTTAAAAAAGCAAATACCTATTAAAAAGGCAAATACCTATTAAAAGGCAAATACCTATTAAAAAGGCAAATACCTATTAAAATTGCAAATACCTATTAAAAAGGCAAATGCCTATTAAAAAGGCAAATACCTATTAAAAAAGCAAATACCTATTAAAATTGCAAATACCTATTTAAAAGGCAAATACCTATTAAAAAGGCAAATACCTATTAAAAATGGCAAATACCTTTTAAAAAAGCAAATACCTATTAAAAAAGCAAATACCTATTAAAAAGGCAAATACTTATTAAAATTGCAATTACCTATGAAAAGGCAAAAACCTATTTAAAAAGGCAAATACCTATTAAAATTGCAAATACCTATTATAAAGGCAAATACATATTAAAAAGGCAAATACCATTAAAAAGGCAAAAAACTATTAAAATTAGTGCAAATACCGTATTTTAAAAAAGGCAAATACCGTGATTAAAAAAGCAAATACTATTTAAAAGCGGCAAATACCTATTAAAGAATGGCAGAATACCTATTAAAGAAGGCAAAATTACCTTTTAAAGGCAATACCTATTAAAAATGCAAATACCTTATTCAAAAAGGGGCAAATACCTATTTAAAAAGGCCCAGGAATACCTAGTTAAGAAAATTGCGAAGATACCTATAAAAATCAAAATAACCTAATATAAAAAGCAAATAGCCTTATTAAAAATAGCCAAATGACCTAGTAAAAGGCAAAGTACCTATTTAAAATTGCAATTACCTATTAAAAAGGGCAAATACCTTATTTAAATGACAAATACCTATTAAAATAGGCGAAATACCTATTAAAATTGGCAAAATACCTGATGGAAAAAGGCAAATACCTAGTTAAGAGAGGACAAATACCTATTTAACAAAGCCAAATACCTATTAAAAAAGCAAATACCTTTTAAAATGCAAATAACCGATTAAAAAGGCAAATACCTATTAAAAAGGCAAATGACTATTAAAAAGATGCAAATACCTATTTAAATGCAAATACCTATTAGAAGGCAAGATAGCCCTATAAAAGGCAAATACCGAATTAAAAGGCTAATTAACCTAGTTAGAACTTACAAAACCTATTAAAAGGCAAATAGCTATTAAAAAGGCAAATCTATTAAAAAGAAAAATACCTATTAAAAGGGCAAATACCTTATTAAAAAAGGCAAATTACCTTTAAAATTGCAAATACCCTATTAAAAAGGCAGAATACCTGTAATAAAATTCCAAGATACCTTTAAAAAGTTCAAATTACCTATTAAAAAGGCAAATACCTATTAAAAAGGCAAAATACCTGATTTAAAGAAGGGCAAATACCTATGAAATGGGCAAATACCTATTAAAGAAGGCAAATACCTATTTTAAACTGCAAATACCTATTCAAAAGGCAAATATTTATTAAAATGGCAAATACCTATTAAAAAGGCAAATACCTATTAAAATTGCAAATACCTATGAAAAAGGCAAATACCTATTAAAAAGGCAAATACCTATTAAAATTGCAAATACCTATTAAAAATGCAAATACCTATTAATAATACAAATACTTATTAAAAAGGCAAATACCTATTGAAAAAGCGAATACCTAATACCTATTAAAATACCTATAAGAAGGCAAATACCTATTAAAAAAGGCAAATACCTAATTAAAAAAGCAAATACCTATTAAAATTGCAAATACCTATTAAAAAGGCCAAATACTTATAAAAAAGGCAAATACCTATTAAAAGCAAATACCTATTAAAATTGCAAATACCTATTAAAAAGGCAAATACCTGTTTAAAAGGCAAATACCTATTAAAAAGGCAAATACCTTTTAAAAAAGCAAATACCTATTAAAAAGGCAAATACCTATTTAAAAGGCAAATACCTATTAAAACTGCAATTACCTATGAAAAAGGCAAATACCTATTAAAAAGGCAAATACCTATAAAATTGCAAATACCTATTATAAAGGCAAATACATATTAAAAAGGCAAAATACCTATTAAAAAGGCAGATACCTATTAAAATTGCAAATACCTATTAAAAAGGCAAATACCTATTAAAAAAGCAAATACCTATTAAAAGGGCAAATACCTATTAAGAAGGCAAATACCTATTAAAAAGGCAAATACCTTTTAAAAAGGCAAATACCTATTAAAATTGCAAATACCTTTTAAAAAGGCAAATACCTATTAAAAAGGCAAATACCTATTAAAATTGCAAATACCTATTAAAAAGGTCAAAAACCTATTAAAAAGGCAAATACCTATTTAAATTGCAAATACCTAGTAAAAAGGAAAATACCTATTAAAATTGCAATTACCTATTAAAGAAGGCAAAGATTTATTTAAAATGACAAATAACCTATTAAAAAAGGCAAATACCTTATTAAAGGGGCAATAACCTATGAAAAAGGCAAATACCTTATTAGAAGGCAAATACCTATTAAAAAGCCAAATACCTATTAAAAAAGCAAATACCTTTTAAAATTGCAAATACCTATTAAAAAGGCAAATACCTATTAAAAAAGGCAAATACCTATTAAAAAGGCAAATACCTATTAAAATGCAAATACCTATTAAAAAGGCAAATACCTTTTAAAAAGGCAAATACCTATTAAAAAGGCAAATACCTATTAAAAACTCAAATACCTATTAAAAAGGCAAATACCTATTAAAAAGCAAATACCTTTTAAAATTGCAAATACCTATTAAAAAGGCAAATACCTAATAAAATTCCAAATACCTATTAAAAAGGCAAATACCTATTAAAAAGGCAAATACCTATTAAAAAACAAATACCTATTAAAAAGGCAAATACCTATTAAAATTGCAAATACCTATTAAAAAGGCAAATACTTATTAAAAAGGCAAATACCTATTAAAATTGCAAACACCTATCAAAAAGGCAAATACCTATTAAAAAGGCAAATACCTATTAAAAAAGCAAATACCTATTAAAAAGGCAAATACCTATTAAAAAGGCAAATACCTATTAAAAAGACAAATACCTATTAAAAAGGCAAACACCTATTAAAAAGGCAAATACCTTTTAAAAATGAAAATACCTATTAAAAAGGCAAATACCTATTAAAAAGGCAAATACCTATTAAAAAGGCAAATACCTATTAAAATTGCAAATATCTATTAAAATGGCAAATACCTATAAAAAAGTCAAATACCTATTAAAAAGGCAAATACCTATTAAAATTTCAAATACCTATTAAAAAGGCAAATACCGACTGTAGGCCAAAATTACCCTAGGTAAGAAAACAAAATACCTATTAAAAAGGCAAATACCATTGAAAATTGCAATACCTATTGAAAAAGGCAAATACCTATTAAAAAGGCAAATACCTATTGAAAAAGGCAAATACCTATTAAAAATGCAAAAACCTATTAAAATTGCAAATATCTATTAAAAAGGCAAATACCTATTAAAAAGGCAAATACCTATTAAAAAGGCAAATACCTATTAAAATTGCAAATACCTATTAAAAAGGCAAATACCTATCAAAAAGGCGCAAATACCTATAAATAGGCAAATTTACCATAAGAAGGCCAAAATACCTATTAAAATGGCAAATACCTATTAAAAAGAGGCAAATACCTATTAAAATTGCAAATACCTTTTCAAAGGCAAATATTTATTAAAATGGCAAATAACCTATTAAAAAGGCAAATACCTATTAAAAAGGCAAATACCTATTAAAAAGGCAAATACCTGTTAAGAAGGCAAATACATATTAAAAAGGCAAAGACCTATTAAAAAGGCAAATACCTACTACATTGCTAATACCTATTCAAAAGACAAATACCTATTAAAAAGGCAAATACCTATTAAAATTGCAAATACCTATTAAAAAGGCAAATACTTATTAAAAAGGCAAATACCTATTTAAATGCAAAACCTATATAAAAAGAGCAAAACACTTAAAAAGGAAAAAAAACCTATTAAAAAGCAAAAACCTATTAAAAAAGGAAAAACCTATTAAAAAAACAAAAAACTATTTAAAAAAGAAAAAAACCTATAAAAAGCAAACACTACAAAAAAAACAAAAAAGCCCATTAAAAATGTAAAATACCTATAAAGAGGCAAATACCTATTAAAAAGGCAAATACCTTATTTAAAAAGGCAAATACCTATAAAATTTGCCAAATATCTATAAAATGGAAAAACCTATTAAAAAATCAAAATACCTATTAAAAATGCAAATACCTATTAAAAAGGCAAATACCTATTAAAAAGGCAAATACCTATTAAAAAGGCAAATACCTATTAAGAAAACAAATACCTATTAAAAAGGCAAATACCTATTAAAATTGCAAATACCTATGAAAAAGGCAAATACCTATTAAAAAGGCAAATACCTATGAAAAAGGCAAATACCTATTAAAAATGCAAAAACCTATTAAAATTGCAAATATCTATTAAAAAGGCAAATACCTATTAAAAAGGCAAATACCTATTAAAAAGGCAAATACCTATAAAATTGCAAATACCTATTAAAAAGGCAAATACCTATTAAAAAGGCAAATACCTATTAAAAAGGCAAATACCTATTAAAAAGGCAAATACCTATTAAGAAGGCAAATACCTATTAAAATGGCAAATACCTATTAAAAAGGCAAATACCTATTAAAATTGCAAATACCTATTCAAAAGGCAAATATTTATTAAAATGGCAAATACCTATTAAAAAGGCAAATACCTATTAAAATTGCAAATACCTATTAAAAAGGCAAATACCTATTAAAAAGGCAAATACCTATTAAAAATGCAAATACCTATTAATATTACAAATACCTATTAAAAAGGCAAATACCTATTAAAAAGGCAAATACCTATTAAAAAGGCAAATACCTATTAAGAAGGCAAATACCTATTAAAAAGGCAAATACCTATTAAAAAAGCAAATACCTATTAAAATTGCAAATACCTATTAAAAAGGCAAATACCTATTAAAAAGGCAAATACCTATTAAAAAAGCAAATACCTATTAAAATTGCAAATACCTATTAAAAAGGCAAATACCTGTTTAAAAGGCAAATACCTATTAAAAAAGCAAATACCTTTTAAAAAAGCAAATACCTATTAAAAAGGCAAATACCTATTAAAAAGGCAAATACCTATTAAAAAAGCAAATACCTATTAAAAAAGGCAAAATACCTATAAAAAGGAAAAATCTATATAAAAGGAAAATCCCTAAAAAAAGGGAAATAACCAAAAAAAAATGGAATTCCCTTTTTAAAACGGCAAATACCTTATTTAAAAGGCAAGATAATTAATTAAAGAAGGCAACATACCTATTAAGAGGCAAATACCGATTAAAAGAAAAGAAAAGATATTAAAAAGACAAAAACCTGATAAAATTGCAAATAACCGATTCAAAAGGCAAATATTATTTAAAAATGGCAACACCTATAATAAAAGGAAGCAGAATTTGACCTATTGGAATTGTATAGACCGTGAAACGAGGAGATTCAAAAGGAGGAAATATTTAAAAAAGAGCTGCGATCACAACTTTTTACTTTTTCCTAATAACTGTATGTTTAACAAAGGCAGAATACCTATTAAAAAAGGCAAATACCTATTTAAAAGGCAAATAACCTATTAACTTAAAGAATACCTATTATAAAAAGGCAAATACCTACTTAAAAGGCAAATACCTATTTAAAAAAGGCAAATACCTATGTAAAAGGCAATACCTATTAAAAAGGCACCAATACCTATTAAAATTGCAAAATAGGGCAATTTTAATAGAAAATACCTATAAAAAAGGCAAAGACCTATTAAAAAATGCAAATACCTTAGAGAAGGCAAATACATATTAAAAGGCAAAGACCTATTAAAAAGCATAACCTACTAATTGCAATACCTATTAAAAAGGCACATACCTATTAAAAAGGCAAAATAACCTTTTTTAAATTGCAAAACACCTATCAAAGGCGAAATACCTATAAAAGCAATACTTTTAAAAGGGCAAATACCTATTAAAAAGGCAAATACCTATTAAAAGGCAAATACCTATTAAAAAGACAAATACCTATTAAAAAGGCAAATACCTATTAAAAAGGCAAATACCTATTAAAAAGCAAATACCTATTAAAAAGGCAAATACCTATTAAAAAAGTAAATACCTATTAAAAAGGCAAATACCTATTAAAAATGCAAATATCTATTAAATGGCAAATACCTATAAAAGTCAAATACCTATTAAAAAGACAAATACCTTATTAAAAAATTTTCAAATACCTAATTGATAAAGGAAATGACCTATTAAAAGGCATTAGAATACCTATTAAGAGGCATTAATACCTATTAAATGTATGGCACAATACCTATTAAAAAGCATAATACTATTAAAATTGTCAAATACCGTATTAAAAATTGCAAATGACCTATTAAAATAGGCAATTACCTTATTAAAAATGGTTCATACATAGCCGTATTAAAAAGGCTATTGGTGATATACTATTAAGATATTTGCAAATAAAAGGTTAAATACCTATTTGAAAAAGGCAAATACCTATTAAAAGGGCAAATACCTATTAAGAAGGCTTAAATACCTATTAAAATGGCAAATACCTATTAAAAGGCAAATACCTATTAAAAATGCAAAATACCTATTGAAAAGGCAAATACCTATTAGAAAGGCAAATACCTTATTTAAAATTGCAAATACCATATTCAATTGAGGGCAAATATTTGATTTAAATGGCAAATAACCTATTAAAAGGCAAATACCTAATAAAATTGCAAATACCTATGAAAAGGCAAATACCGTATTAAAAGCAAATACTATCTAAAATTGCATAATACCTATTTTTAAAAGGCAAAATATCTATTAAAGCAGACTACCTATTTAAAAATGCAAATACCTATAAATATTACAAATACCTATTAAAAAGGGCAAATATCTATTGAAAGGCGAATAACCTATTAAAAAGGGGCAAAGACTATAAGAAGCAAATACCTATTAAAAAGGCAAATACTATTAAAAAGGCAAAGACCTTTTAAAAATGCAATACCTATTAAAAGGTAAATACCTATTAAAAAAGGCATAATACCTATTAAAAAGGCAAATACCTATTGAAAAATTGCGAATACCTATAAAAAGGCAAATACTAATAACATTTGCCAATTATGTATTAAAAGGGGCAAATGATTTTTTAAAGGCAAATTACCTATTAAAGGGCAAGATACCTATAAAAAGGCAAATACCTACTTAAAAGGCAAATACCTTTAAAAGGCAATACCTATGAAAATTGCAAATACCTTTTAAAAAAGGTGCAAATACCTATTAAAACGGCGAAATTAACCTATTAAAAAGGCAAATACCTATTCAAACTGCAATTACCTATGAAAAAGGCAAAATACCTATTAGAAGGCAAATACCTATTAAAAGGCAAATACCTATTAAAAGCAAATACCTAATAAAATTGCAGAATACCATGAAAAGACACAATACCTATTTAAAAGGCACAATACCTATTAAAATTACAAATACCTATAAAAAGGCAAATACCTATTAAATGGAATACTATTAAAAAGGCAAATACCTATTAAGGAGGCAAATACCTATTTAAAAGCCAAACCTTATTAAAAGAGCAAATACTTTCTTAAATTGCAAATACGTCTAGTATAAAAAGCAAATTACCTATTTAAAAAGCAATACCTAATAAAAGGCCAAATACCGATTTAAAAATTGTTGCAGAATTACCTATTAAAAAGGCAAATTACCTATAAAAATTGCAAATACCTAGTTAAAAAGGCTAGAATACTGTATGTACAAGCAAATACCTGATTAAAATGGCATGTTAATACTTATTAAAATAATCAAGGTTACCTGTAAAAAGTGCGAAATATCCTATTAATTAAAGGCAAATACTTTATGAAAATGTTGTGTACTTGGTAAAAAGGCAAATCCTATTAAAAGGCATGAAATACTATAAAATTGGGGCAAATTCTTTAGAAAGGCAGAATTATTCTATTTAAAAAGCGCAATTAATTTTTTAATTACAAAGCAGATACTATTATAGGAAAGGCAATACCGTATTAAAATAAAATGAATAGGCATATTAAAAGGCAAATGTACTATTAGAAATTGCAAAATACCTAGTGTCAAAGGTGGCAAATATTTATTCAAATGGCAAATACCTATTAAAAGGCATGAAATACCTGTTGAAATTGTAAATTAGTTTTATGAAACGAATATCTATAAAAAGGCAGGAATACCTATTTAAATTGCGGCAAAGTACTCCTATTAAAAAGGCAATACCTATTAAAGTGAAGGTGGCAAGATTACCTATTATAAAAGCAAGATAGCGCATATTAAAATTACAAATACCTATTTAAATAAGGCGCAAATACCAGTTGTTAAAAGGCAAACTGATTAAAAAGGCAATACCTATTAAAAAGGCCAAATAGCTATTAAAAAGGCAAATACCTATTAAAATTGCAAATACCATTATTAAAAAGGCAAAATACCTATTAAAAAGGCAAATAACCTATTAAAAAAGGCAAATACCTGTTAAGAAGGCAAATATATTAAAAGGCAAAGACCTATTAAAAAGGCAAATTACCTACTAAATTGCTAATACCTATTCAAAAGACAAATACCTATTAAAAAGGCAATACTTATTTAATTGCAAACAACTATCAAAAGGGCAAATACCTATTTAAAAGGCAAAATACCTTTTAAAAAAGCAAATACCTATAAAAGGCAAATTACCTATTAAAAAGGCAAATACCTATTAAAAAGAAAATGACCTATTATAAAGGCATAATTACCCTATAAAAAGGCAAATTACCTATTAAAAACGGCAAATACCTATAAAAAAGGCAAACAATACCTAATTAAAAGGCAAATAACTATTAAAAAGCAAAATACCTATTAAAATTGCAAATATCTATTAAAATGCAAATACCTATTAAAATCAATAACCTATTAAAAAGACAAAATACCTATTAAAATTTCAAATACCTATTAAAAAGGGAAATACCTATTTAAAAGGCAAATACTATAAGAAGGTCAGAATTACCTTATTAAAAAGGCATTGAATACCTATTTTGTAAAAAAGGGACAATACCTATTAAGATATTCATTAATACCTAGTCTAATTAGGTCTCTCAGAAAAATACCTATTATTGAAAGGGCATGAGGTTACCTTTCATTAAAAGGCAAAATACCTATTAAAAAGGCATGGAAATACTATTTAATAATTGCAGATAAAAGGCAGAAGACCTATAAAAAGGCAAGATACCTAGTTTGGGAAAGGGCAAATACCTATAGAAGGCTAATACCTATTAAAATGGCAAATACCTATTAAAAAAGGCAAATACCTTATTAAAATTGCAAATACTTTAAGAAAAAGGCAAATACCTATTAAGAAGACACAACTACCTATTAAAATTGCAAATACCTTATTTCAAAAGGCAAATATTTTTTTAAATGGCAAATACTATTTTAAAAAGCGCAAATACCCTAGAAAATGCAAATACCTATGAAAAAGGCAAATACCTATTTAAAAAGCAAATACCTATTAAATTGCAATACTATTAAAAAAACAAGCACCTTTAATAAAGCAAGCACCGATTTAGAATAAACATCAATCTAAAATATGTTACAAATACCTAATTAAAAGCAATATCTATGAAAAGGCGAATACTATTTAAAAGGAAAATACCTATTAAGAAGGCAAAATTACCTATTAAAAGGCAAATACCTATTAAAAAGGCAAATACCTTTGAAAATTGCAAATACTATTAAAAAGGTAAATACCTGTTAAAAAAGCAATAACTAATTAAAATTTTAAAAATACCTATTAAAAATTGCAAATACCTATTGAAAAGAGAGCCATGCAGCAAAGTTTGCACTTACGTATTAAAGGGCAAATACTTTTATAAAGGCAAATACCTATTAAAAAAGGGCAAATACCTATTAGAAAGGCAAATACCTATTATGAAAAGGCAAATAACTATTAAAAGGCAAATACCTATGAAAATTGCAAATACCTTTAAAAAGGCAAAATACCTATTAAAAAGGAAATACCTATTAAAAAGGCAAAACCTATTAAAACTGCAATTACCTATGAAAAGGCAAATACCTATTAAAAGCAATTTAACTATTAAAAAGTTATTATTACCTATGTAAAAAGGCATTAATAC
>JABUQX010101096.1:10000-11667 GCA_015478945.1 Trachelipus rathkii | reverse complement strand
AAAAATCTTAAAAACACGTGGATGTCGGTTTCCGCTCGCGGAGAGATCTACTAGTCAACCATGGCTTCTTTTAGATAGGGAAAAATGATCGAGATAAAGAAAAGATGTTCTTAGAATTTGTGTCATGGTTTAGCAAATTTACCTGAACATTTTCACAACTCGAAATGATGTTAAGATTTCAAGTTTGGAAATAACCGAATTTCATATTTTCCTATCGCTAAGGAAGTGTTAAATATATATATGATATATATATATTCAGATATATATCATATTATATATATATATATATATTATATATATATCTTATATATATATATAGTATATATATATAGTATCTATATATATATATATATATAGTATATAATATATAATATATAATATATATACTATATATATATATATATATATATATATATATATATAGTATAATATATATATTATATATATAGTATATATATATATATATATATATTCAGTATATAAATTATATATTATAGTAATATATATATATAGTATATATATATATATATATATCATATATACTATATATATATATAGTATATATAATAGTATATATATATTAGCTATATTATATAAATATATAGTATATATATATATAGTATAGATATATATACAGGTACTCTATATATATATATATATATATATATAATTATATATATATAAGTATATATATATATATTATAGTACTATATGATAATATATATTATATACTATATATATAGATCGGGTCAGACTGTTAAAGGCTTGCCAAATCATGTAACTTGTACAGGAACGGCAACACCTACACGTAAACCCAATTATCCGACGTGGCCAACAAAAAAAGATTTTTTTTTTGGGGGGGGCAAGGATATTTAATCGAATTTATAGTATATCGGGTGTGCAGATTTCAGAAATGACATAAGTTTTCCAAGATTGGCTCTAATTCTTGAGATACAGGGTGTTCCAAAGATTTACGTCTTATACAAATAAGTCTCTTTTTTTTTTTTAATAATGGCATATTTTTTTTTTTTAAAAACGTTTTTTAAAAAATTAAAGTTTTATTTCTTTTAAGGGGCTTACCTTTATATACTCTTTTGTTTTCTATTTCAGAAGGCAACTATGAGTAATCTGTCACGAAGAGCTGTTTGATAATCCTAATGTAAATTCTGCTACAGATCTGTGGTGAAATTGGGCCAGGAGAGCGCCAAAGAAGAAATATTACCTAACTTTGTGAAGCAAGCATATCTCGCATACTTTGGAATGAAACTCGGGAGAACCAAAAGAATACAGTCTTGGGCTTTCCCCATATGGTCTGTAAACACGTATGTCCAAAAATCTCTACGTCAGTGGGAAAAAAGGTTTAAAATTTGGTGTGGCTATGGGATGGCGGGAGCCAAAGAATCACGCAACAGGTGGACTTGTTATTTTTCGTTTGTTTAATGTGAAGGGTATCAAATCGTTAGCAAGAAACGTGAAAGAAATTTTGAGTATCCCGGATGTTGGAATCAGGCAAAGGCGACCTGTACGCACACTCCGACGATGTCCCCAATCCTAGTGTTCCTACAACTACCAGAACGCTAGCATTGCTCTGATGAAGAAGATATGGCCAGGATTTGGTGTGCACACGGGCAGATAGTGGTAGTGAATATTGAAGAAAGTAACTTCTA
>JABUQX010101095.1:7500-10000 GCA_015478945.1 Trachelipus rathkii | reverse complement strand
ATTTTAGCTTCAAGACTTAATGATAAAAACACATACATTCCATTTTACAGAAAAAGAGAAAAAGAACTTCTTAAATATTTTAAACAGAAGATACTTTTGTATATTGCTGCGACATCCATGGTTTGTTAAAGAAGATGGTTTAAGTCTTACTATTCAAATGATTGGCACTTGTTTTTAGACAATTCGAAAAGAAGTCTTAAGTGTGCGTTGTTGCATAATGGCAATCTATACGGTTGATGCTGATTGGGCACTCTACGAATGAAACTGAAAGGAAAGTATGAACGCATAAAAAAGATTTCGTCTTATCAAATAAATATAGGAACACGGCGTGAATCATATGTGTTGACTAAAAATGGTTAATTTTCTGATTTAACAACAAGGAAGGTATTCTTTGCTTATGGGAGAATAGAGCAAAGGCAAAACATTATCTCAAACAAATTTAGCGAGCTCGAACATCACCTACTGTCGGAGAAAAATATTTGGTTTAAGTCCACCTTTAGTGAGCAGAGATGAACATATTTCCTTCCTGCATATCAAACTAGGCCTCATTACAGGCAATATGAAAAAGCTTTAGATACGAACGGCAAGTGTTTTAAATATATAATTTCAAAATTACCAAGTTTAAATTATGAAAAAATCAAAGAGGGAATTTTCGACGTTTCAAAAATAAGAAACATTAATTAAAGAACACCAATTTTTCTAATGTTCTGATTGAACGCTAAAAAATTGTCTGTTTCTTATTTGTATACTTGGTAGAAAACATTTTATGCTATTATAGGGCAGATAATTACTAAAAAAAATGGTAAAAAAAAACTTTTAAGAGACTACAAAGGGTTGGGTTGCAATATGAACATACAAATGCATTTTTTAAATTTCCGAGGTAATTTAGATAATGTAAATGACAAACAAAGGGGAAAGATTCCACCAAGATACCAAAGTTATGGAAGAACGCATACCCAAGTGCCCTGGGATTCCCACATAATGGCTGATTATTGCTGGTACTCGAAAAGAGATCTGCCATCAACAAGCAAATACCCTAAAAAGTCTTACAAAAGAAAATTTTTGCCCCAGTGAAGGTTTCATATCTGTTGTTTGTTTTTTGTTTTTGTTTTTCGTTTAAGTCATCATTATCGTTATAAATGTAATTATACTATAGTTTGAACTGATTGTATTAATAAAACTTGAAAAATTTCTTAGCACATGACTTGGTTATTTTGTCCTAATTTGAAGAATCTTGAAAATGGACCCTAGACTGTTGAGAAGAATCAGGACCTGATAGAGCCAAACCGATATTTAATTCGTATTCAGCGTACTCAAACTCATTAGAATCATATGTCAGATATCATTCAATAAAATAAGTGTTTCTCCAGTATGATATATATTATATATATATTTTTCTGTTATATATATATATAAGATATATATAATATAATATATATATATAAGTGTTTCTCAGTGTATATATAATATATATATATATGCATGACTATTGTTGTTTAGGATAGAAGTATTATTATAACTTTTCAGCACGCTCAAGCAAATTATATATATATATATTATATATATATATATATATATATATAATATATATATATACTATATATATATATATATATATATATATATATATATATATATATATATATACTATTATATATAGTAATATATATATATATATATATATATATTATATATATATATATATATATTTATATATATATATATATTATATATATAATATATATATATATATTAGCAAGGTAGAGGAGATTTGGTTAATAATATAATTCAAACATTTTCAATGTTTTCCAAAATCTTCGTTATTTTTAAAAAAATTCTGATGATAAATATCTTATTTACTATGTTGATTTGGGTGGAGAGGCAACGATAAATAGAGAATTTGATTGAAGTTAAACAAAATTAATTCAAATTTCTCAAAAAATTTAAATTTTAGGGAAATATTAGAGTTTACATATATTATGTACTACTTTCTGTTTATTTTAATTCCTCAGCATTAACACAGTAGGAGGCAATGTTAGAAGGTATATTTTAAATCTCTTTCTCTTCATTTCTTATTGTCTAATCTGTCAATCGATAATTCTCTCTAATTTTATGTCGCTCCGTCCTAATCAGTGTTACCTGTTCTCGAGCAAATTGCCATTGCAAACCTCAAGGACAGAAATGTAAATATCAATAAACCTTCCTAATTATTTCTCTTTTCTCTTAGCTGCTTCATCCATTGACGCCCACGCTCAATCACTTCTGCAGACACCGTTGGGTTCAATAATGTCTTCTCCTACTACTAATAAAATTGATAAAAAGGTTTATATATGTTTTTTCTTATCGTTTTTATAACAATTGAATGAAAATTTTATTCATAAAATGTAGATGAAAAAATAGCATAATAAAAGTTAAATAAAACAAGTAATAATAATAATAATAATTAATAATAATAATAATAATAATAATTAATAATAATAATAATAATAATAATAATAAT
>JABUQX010101094.1:12500-20836 GCA_015478945.1 Trachelipus rathkii | reverse complement strand
TATGTATTATTTAATTATATTATTAAGATATAAATTATTAAATTATTTATTATAATTATTATATTATATGAATTATAATTATAATTATACGAATATCGCTGAATTATAATATATAATGATGTAAATAGTAATTATATAATATAATATAATATATATATTAGGTTCATTTTACAGATAATTTTTATATATATATACTATATATTATTATATATATAATAATATTATATTATTATATATTTATATATATTATATTTATATATATTATTATATTACTAATATATAAATTATATATAATATAATGATATTATATTATATATATATACAAGAGAGAGAGAGAGATCCTCCCTCGCACGACATCATTCCAAAACTGATTATGAGTTGGAAAAAACACTAAACGAGGTTTCACCGCACAACAATACATTTTATTACATTAAAAATGAAAAGAAGTACGACAACTTCACAAAGTTCAATATAGGTATGTAAATGAGGATCTATCAGTCAAAATTTTGGCTTTTTTTACAAGGGAATGAATTTTGTTTTAAAATTTTGAGAACAATAGTAAGAAATTAACTTTTATCGGATAACTTTGTTTTAAAGCGCCCTCCGACAAAAATCAGTAATTCAACTTTATTTTGTAAGGCAAGCATTGCTTACAATGCCTACCCAGAGGGCACGCCCTGGACTAAAAACTTTGCACAAACCAAAGGTAAAAAAAAAAAAAAAAAAAAAAAAAAAAAAAAAAAAAAAATACACCCAGCAACCACCGACAGATCTACTATCAACTTTACACAAGCCCACACACATCGGCCACACCCACACCAACACGACATAAAACATAACACACACTGGCATAGGGGTGGGCCGTGACATCAATATCTATAGGATAGGTATATACTGAAACATATAAACTAATTATAATGTATATATTATATATATGTATATAATATTAATTATATATTAATTAATCATATATAAATTATAAAATTCTAACTAAATTACATAACTATATAAACATTAAAAACCAATCACCTAAGCAAGAAAGACCTGTGTTAGTTTCTAATAAACATTTTCTTTAAAGAATAGAATTATAACGATTGCTATTGATTACTAGCGGTGGTGTCTATATATATGATGTAATCATCGATTTGTACGTGAGCTTAATGCAGGATGGCCAATCATCAATGTAATCTATGGTATCTCTAGTCTATACGGGAAATTGTTTTTAAAGGAAAATAAATAATATAAACTTATGTCCCATCTCTGATTTATTTTCATTCAAGAAGCCTATCATTGTAGAATACTCTTATTATAGAGAATTCTATGTATTTTTTAAATCCTGAATATTATTATTTCATACTATGTATAAAGTTCAACAACTGATGAAGTATATAGTTTAGCATTGTCAAGGGTATTTAAAAGCATTTTGATGGCTTTATTATCCTTGAGAGAGAGCCAGAGAAGAGGTGTAGGAATATTGGCTAGGAGAGCGAGATGTTAATATATATGTGTGGGAATATCTTAAATAATACTATATAATTGCATCTGTATTTGCTATGTTGATATGTTAAACATGGTAGGCGTAGGCAAGATTTTATTCTGTAAGGCGAGGGATAACGTAGATTTCTATGAGTATTGACGAGTAGTTAACGCTCTCCTTACTACAAAGATTGGAGCGATATACATGATGTATAGATAGTTATGATATGAGATATGGTCCATATAGTAGTAGGTAAGAGCGTAGAGTTTTGAGATGATACATATAAGATAAAGATCATTGTATTATATTTGTAATCTAGAGTTAAGAGTCTTCTATTTTGAAGTCACTATATAATTGTTTCGCCTATACGCTCAATGTGTGATGAGTGTATATTGATATAGCATGAGTGATTTATTATGTTATACTATGCATAGTATATATGATGAGATATTATAATGTTATATTAAGTATATTGTAGATTATGGGTGCTTTTCAGAAGAGGATTCTCTTAGCTTAAGTAGATCGATTCTGGTAGTATCAGTAGCGAGGTTAGTCTTCTGATATGTGTACACGGGTAACTAGTTGTAAGGTTTAATTGATAGTTGATGTGTTGTCATACAGCTGAATAGTAGAAGGGAAGTAGCGCCCTATACCGAGTTAGAGTATAGATTTAACAAGGACGTGTGTGTTGGATCGTCCGGTGGCCAAATGCTAAGGCGAAATCATCGTGAATGACGATTTTCATATTATTTTGCGGTTGTTGTATTAATAGTCAAAGATGCATGCATCTCTAGTGATTGTGTAAAGAAGAGTAGCGCTATAAGCCTGATTTGAGCGTTATGCCTAGAATATATTGAGAAAATCGATCATTAAGATTTTCTATTTTTCGTATTGATAGAAGAAGGAGTAAATCATAAGTATCATGCGTAATGGCTCATAAAGTAAGAGCTAGAAGATTACTAATATAGAACAACAGACATTCATAATATGTGCAGAGTTAGTCGGTATGTGAGTTATCTTTTTTTCGAAGTTGTCTAAGCTCATATAACTGAAAGCCTGAAGATAGGAATACGTACGTGTGTCGACAGTAATAAGACTGCTCAATAGTATGTTTATGGTTACGAGCTAAGTTTTAGGCGGCGGAGAAGGCAGGTAGCCGATCTCAGCGACTCGCGCGAGCGCCGTGTGGTCATCTAAAGTCTCAAGAAGTGACATGAGTATACTCTATTTGATAATATTATATAATAGAGTTA
Organism: Trachelipus rathkii; assembly: GCA_015478945.1. Taxonomy (NCBI): domain Eukaryota; kingdom Metazoa; phylum Arthropoda; class Malacostraca; order Isopoda; family Trachelipodidae; genus Trachelipus; species Trachelipus rathkii. The sequence continues at coordinate 18,106 of JABUQX010101094.1, read as the reverse complement.
TATATATATAATATATATATATATATAATAAATAGTTAGGTATGGAGTTGATAGTGGATTCAATGTATATGAGATCGTTGTGTGAGTATATTGGTGTTATAAGGAGTTACTAGCATAAGAGTTAATTATCAGAAATCGTACTAGCGATACAAAGCTTGATAGCTTTTCCAATGTGGCCTCGTCTGTCTTATCAAGATTGGTTGGTGCTATAGAAAGTAAGTGGTAATGGCAAACAGTGTTGCAAACAGTGGTGCAAGTTAACATGAATTAGAGTTCCTAAGTGGGGAATGAGAGGGACGATCCATTCTTAGGTTTCCTAAGTAAATTTTATGTATTGTTAGATATCCAGTGATTGTAAGTGACAATGAAGTGAAATCACTTAGAGTTCAAAATAATTGGTGGTAGATAAAAGTCTTCGTTGAAGGACAAGTGAATTATATTCTAAGGTTGTAACGATTGATGTTTCGTATAAGGACAGAATCCTATTGTCGCGGTAGTAAGAGAGATAGGCTAAAGGTGACTATGTGACTAACATCATTTCAGAGTACGTGTATACACAGGTGAGGTATAGTGCAATGGTTATGAGCAATGGTGGTATTTGTGGGGGTCCAGGAGGGATATAAATGAGACAATTTGATCATTGAATAAACAGTTCTTACAAGGTTTTATCTGTTACACGGTGGAGGCCAATTTCAAGTGAGATATGATATTCTTTAATGAAGTTCTTACTCAGTTATATTTGAGACAATACCTATGAGTATGAGGTATTTATTGGTACTGAATTAAGTGTGATTGGATATTAGATGATATGGTCTGACGGGGATGTTGTTTTTATGTGTTAAGAAAACTTATAATATATATATTATATAATATATACGATAGAATTATGAGGATATTATATAATATAATATAGGGGAAGCTATAGGGATTCTTATAGAACAAGCGGAGTAAGAGTTTGAGGTTGGATTTTTTGTTTATAGTATGAGCTTGAGTGATTGAATGTGTATTAGTGAGAGATTTATAATAGAGGGGATTATTAATTGAGTAATAATATAAGTGTAAGTATAATAATGTATAATTATTAAGTAGGATATCTCTGGTATCATTATGAAAGAAATCTAATTCATTTAGTTTAGGATAAATAAAGGATATCTGTACTTTTACATATATCCTGAATTAAATGGATATTTATTTAATCCTTATTATCATTCATATGTTCTTTAGCCGACGATGTGGGAGTGTGCACCAGTCATAAAATTTTTGCGAGTGTTACATGAAAGATAAATCTAGTCTCTAAGCTTCCACTATATGACAAATTATACCTGAAAGATCCGGCAGTTTTCCATAATTATCTATATCATACATCTGACCCGCAACACCACTGATAAACCGATAATTTCTCTCAGCTTTAGAGGTAGTCTAGTATCATTCTTTGCCCGTTTTAATGCGTTTTGGGATTTGTGAGTGGTGGACTAATAATTTTTATTCAATCCTTTTCACGTCAGTACCGGTGATACCCTGTCACCAACTCCTGCGCTCTTAGGCTGATTAGAAATATGACTTTCTACTGCTTTTAGCGATAAACTAATGTGATGCATTTACAATCGATAATACGCTTTTCACAACTGTTATCATCAAAACAAATCGAGAATTTGCAGTATAGTCTAGCATCCTTGATACATCAATTTTTTATACTCCATTATGTAGTAGCAATACTCTATGCAAACATTTTGATATTCATGAAGATATTACACGAGATAAAGCACGAGATCTCCTCGCTCGCCGGCGCGACCTAAACTTAGCAAATATTCGAGTAAAAGCAGAAGCAGAAAAGGGAACTTTAGATGAACGTAACTTTTAATCATATCACATTACAAGCTATCCTCTCTATTTCAACACATTACATGGACGGCGTATGATGGATGAATCGCGTGCGTGCAGGTGATTTAAATCTCTAGGCAGTTCATTATACACACCAGCCAATCTGCGTCTATAACTTGACGCTACATACAAACTCATCAACCCTACATACTAGAATCTCAAACATAATGAACTCTCTACTAACTCTACACCTTTACCCTACTTTCCTAGATAAGCCTATGACAAGCTCATACCTTGGCATAGAAGTAGTACGTAATCCATAGAAGTCATCAATAGACATTTACCGCAAACATAACTTCTCTTAAACCCTGCCAAGAGCCAAAATTTTTATCCATTTTATTGGAAGGTTATGACCACGAACTCTGCAGCACATTAAATGGTGCTCTCTCATATACATGGCTCGTCATCTTAGTACCGACATTCCGAGACCATATCTTGTTTCCCCTTAACTTCTACATGAAACAAATTAAATCAAATACATTATCAATAACTATTCAAGAAACATCATCGTATGCCTACTTTTATACACAATCAAAAGACACTAAAGTGAGAAGCAAATATATAATTGGATATACCTAGAAAAAACTACTGACAAATCCTTAGACCGATTGACCTGAACCTGTAAGCACAACGTGACTATTTAGTCACGCTTCTACTCTATTTACCTCTCAGTCCTACAGTATACCCACATCAATCTAATATATCGTCTGATAAACCTTGTTAACCTCCAAACATTAAGACTAACCTCCTTAACACCGCGTCTCTAAAAAGAATCTTCAAACACCACTACGGTCATAATAGCCAGAGGAGAACATCTGCACATATGCAATCATCAAATCCCATGCTATCAAATGCTAAAACGTCACGAATTAACATAGGACCGGAGAGCAATGTCGACTTCAGACCAGGCAGTACATCATCTCAACATAGACATGCGAAACGCATCATTATCTTATTTCCGTTAACTCTCAAACACGTGACCGTCTGCTTATGTTATACAGCCATAAGAGAGATCCAATCGTCAATCATAACATCAACATCAACTCGACGGGGCAGCCGTCACACGCCCGAGACAGGTACGCGAACCTGGGACAAAGGTCAACAACGTCATAGAACACTTTGCAATGTACGACCGACAGAATAACTCTATACCTATAGTGGTAAATATACATTAATCATACCACAAAAAGTGAATATACATTTGAAATCTAACAACATTCCTTTGCTGCACAATCTAGACCTTCTTCCTTAGAAGGGAATACTCAAATATAAAATTTCAGCGTGAATTCTAAGAGCTCGACTAATTGCATATTATAAATTCCATATTGTGTCATCTATAGTTTCGTAAATAAATATGGGCAAAATATTTTTATTGCAAGAGTTCTTTCGGTATTTGCTCCTATCAAAAGCCTACACAAAGTAAGCTTTTAAAACACCTGATCCATTGCATATAAATAAGGACTCGAAAAAGCTTTCCCCTGACACTTCAACTAAAATCAAATAATCATTAAGCTATCTCAATGCATAACCTTTTTTTTCATAATAAATATATTTTACTTCAAAACAATAAGCAAAATGCAATTTTTAGCACATTTGCGGACCTTTAATTACAATCTCATTCAGTTCTTATGTGATTCGATACTGCAAAAAACGTGAAGAATTCAGGAAAGTAAGTAATTTTTCAAATTTATTCTTTAATTGCTTGAGTATTTCCACTCACAGACAGAAAAATTTAGCTCCTGATTATAAAGATCACATAGAGAGCTTAACATATAACTGATTTAACTAATATGAGTATATATATATTATTAAAATCCTTACAGGTAATCTTTAAACTAGCTCAAACTCCAAGAATTAGTATTATAAATAAAGGTTACCATACAGATATGCGGCACTATAGAATTATGACACCAGTATATGATGCGGATATGCCAAATTTTATATGCGGATAACCGTGATATAATATAGCTTATATATATCAGCTTATATAATAATATATATATCTATGATAATATATAAGAATATTATATATCGGCTTGCAAATCAGAATCATTAAATGAGATGATTAGTTAAATATCACTATAAAATTAATATTAACTAGTTATACAATATGTTATTTATCAAATTAGTAATTTATAATTATAATCTAATATAATATTATATTCTATTATATATATACTATCATATCCCTTATTATATTATGATATTAGTTGTAGGGATATTATAAATTGAACTTTAATACTGAAAAAATATATGAAGTATAAAATAGTGCATAACAAATATTTTTGATGACATTAAATGTTAGGATTTGCTGCAATTAGGAGGGCTATAATTATTTGTGAGAGTCTTATAACTGATAATTAATCTTTTTATATCATTATGGGAGGCGAAAAAAAATATTTTTTAATGCCTACGAAACATATTTTTCGTTTATATATTTGACATAATCATTCTATCGGACTGTAAATTATACGTTGGTATATAAAATTCGTGTGTCGGTTACTTGAACAACATCATTATATCTATTGTATCAGTTATACAAATTATGTAATTTACTTACTTAATTAATATATTATATTAGATCACATATAGTATAATAAGGAGTAGTCATATATAATTTATATAAATTATAACTATTGCGTGCAGAAGCTGCTAAACATACTATAATAGTGTTTCAGGATGCCTCGATTTCTTATAATTGAGTATATAAGTTAAAATAAAAATAACTTATTCTATCTGACTATTAATATATTATGATTATTATTTATACTAGTCTTATATATTATATAAGTGTATATTGATTAAAAATTTATATATGATAATTTTAATAATAAGATATACTACTATTATAATATCTTATATTATACTTATTTAGTTACAATAGGAATATTGGGTAATGCAATTATATTAAGTAATATGTGTATAAATTAGATCATTTCCATTAGTGATTTTAATAATCCTATCAAGCTTAAAATTCGGATGAACACCTAAATATGATAAAAAAAATGGTGCATTATCATATCTTTAAAATCACCTTGTAAAAAATATATCGGAATATATAATAATTTAATATGTAATAATAATTTACATTCACTGTGTATATATATAATATAGTTAAAATTCGGATGAATACCTAAATATGATAAGCAAATTATGTATATAGTAATAATAAATACAAACACTAATAAATTATATTTAGCCATAAGAATAATTAATACTTATATAACCACATAAGTATAACTCACTTTTTCTCATTATCCTATTTAAATTAGAATATTATGAAATAATATAAAAGTATATATAATAATTATAAATAATATATATATTCTAATAATATAATAGTACATTATTATATATCTAAGAGCATATATAATATATATAGAGTGATATATCACTATCATTTTTTTAATATACTATACATTATATATAATACTATATATATTTATACGTATACGTATTATTAATATATAGATTATATTAATAATTAGTATATATTATATATGATTAATTTATTTATATTATATATAACAAATATATTAGTATATACATGTCAGCCATTTATACTCATATAATATAGTTATATTTATATATATTTAAGTAATACCCATAATATATATATACTAATACTAGTTATTATAATCTACTATAGTACAACAAAATATAATATAATAAGTAATATAATGATTATAACTAATATTAAATATATATATCCAGCCGTTACAAAC
>JABUQX010101094.1:0-7500 GCA_015478945.1 Trachelipus rathkii | reverse complement strand
ATATATATATATTATATATATATATATATTATATATATACTATATATATAATTATATTATATATATAAATATTATAATATATATATTGTAAAACCACATTGTAAAAAATGTAAAAAGTTCAAACAACATTATTCATCAAACCTTGCTTCGATTCTTCCTAGACATCATTCTTCTGCTTGCTTCCTGGCCTTTAATGAATCCTTCTCGTTTCTCATGAGTATATACTTTGCCTGAAGCCTGCTGATTATATGTTCACCACCTCTCTATGGACTGTCCATGACATGGCCACTTTGGAACTTGCATTGGCTCTTTAACAAACTTTCTTATTTCTGATATTTTTGAGTTTTCAAGTAAGTGGAGGTTCATATACTTTTTCTGACCAGTCTATCAGCTCCAAAAGGGAAGTTGTATTTGGATTTACTGCAGGTGATTTTCAAGGCCTAACAGATAGGTCTCCTGGAGATCATCAAACTTCATTCCTTATTCAATTTATTTTCGGACCCCTGCTTTCCTTTCTTCTGGTCTTCTAGCATAAAGTGCGTGAAAGCACCATTTCACTAAATTGCGGACCACGAATGAACGTTGCTTGTGGCAAACAATATCTGCTACTGCCTTCTTCTAAGATTTTAGGAGCTTCAATTGATAAAGAATGTGGTGAGGTCCTTCCACCAAAGAGAATTTCGATTTGATTGTAAACCAGCAGGGATAGTAAACGCTAACAATGTATTCCAGAAGCAGTTGTAACGTCTCAATTGTTGCCTTTGAATTTGCCATGGTTTTGAAACCCATATGCGACAAAATCTTATTTGCAGTTGTAAACCACCGAGAGTGCTAACAGGACCAATTTATAGATAAGCGAAGACCAGGGCAGACTCCTTCCTTATGGCCTGAGCTCCTGTAACCATAAGCCTGATCTGTAGAAAGATCTTGACAAACAGTTCACTCAATGGAACCAAGGCTCTGGAAAAAATATGTGACCAATGAGGGATTGATTTCTAGTTCTGTTGCAGTATCAAGATGTTGCCAAATCCTTACCATCCACTTGTTGTTAGACAAAGTTTTTCAATCCAACTCTATGATCAAGTACCGCAAAGGTAAGCTCATTATATGAAGAGCACAAACCCACTAGATGAGTTTACGATTCAGCTTTGCTTCAACCCAATGTATGACTCCTCCTTCCCAGTCAGTGTTAACATTTATTGAGTCACCACCAATCACCTGCAAACTTTTATCAATGTTGTTTTTCTTTAACCCTGCTCAGGTACCCAATGGGTAAATACCACGCTAGAGCAATTTTTTAGTTTTTTCCTTTCTAAAATTATTACGTCATGAGATATGGGGTGAAATTGGAGAATTGGGGGAGTTAGGGGTAATGGATATTTCTGTCACATAAAATCCACCTTAGCTGCACTGTGGGCTCCGTGGTGAGAAGTTTGTGGTAGAATTTACCAACGTGTTCCGTTTATGCTTTTATTTGTGGTATATATGACCAACGTGTACCGGTTATGCTTTTTCTCTGTGGTATATATTACTGACCGACGGATACCCTTTATGTCTGTTTAGTGTAGTGCAGTTTATAGTGTTGGCCGAAGCACCGGGTGCGGTGCGGTGCGTGGTGGGCTTATTTTGATGACGTACGGTGCGGTACGGTACGGTACGGTGCGGTGCAGTACATAATTTCAGTGACCCAGTGAGGTGCGCATCGAAACATAGAGGTGCGGTGCTGTGCGGTGGCAAAAATAATTTTTGAGGTGCGGTGCGTGTGTGCTTATTCTAGTGCGTGAGGCTGACAAAATAATTTTGAGGTGCGCGTGCGTAGTGAGTATACTCTAGTGCGGTTGCGATGCGCTGGTCAGCATACTCTAATGCGGTGCGGGGCCAAATTTCGGTGCCCAGCCAACCTATAGTATATATATATATAAGTATATATTAATATATATATATATATATATATATATATATATATATTATATATATATATATATATATATATATATATATATATATATATATATATATATATATATATATATAATTCATATTTGGAAGGGAATTCTCTTTTTGAATCCTCAGACAGTGAAAGTGAGGATGACGTGGAATATGACTCTGTAGAGAGTGATGGATTTGTTAGTAAAATAGCGGAATGTTTTGAAATATGAATATGAACAAAAGGAAAAAAAGTTAGTTCTTGCTCCAAGAAAAATTAGAAATATGGTTGAGATTGATGACGATAAAGATTGTGCAAGTACCTCGTCACTTAATAGGTTGCTTGATCCTGCAATCCCTTCAAATGAAAATGTGTCGACTGCCTTATCAGAACCACCTAAATCGGAAAATCTGAAAACTAATTCATCTGTAACTCCACCTTGTGTCCCCTCTTCAACTTCAAGTTTGTCAACTACGACATTAGCAACACAACCTTGTCTATCTTAAAGTGTGATCTACAGTGTTCTACCTCTAATAGTGCACATATACTCACCATCCATAAACGCACCAATGTTGCTCCCCCGCATCCATGTTCCACCGAGGAAAATTTTTATTAGTGAATTTGGGCACCTTTTTCTAGGCAGCAAATGGAGGAGATGTTTGCAATTTTTTGGCTTTAGAATTCCCGATTTTGATGGATAGCTCCACGAGCAGGATGTTACGTGTCCTCGTAGATAAATTCTTTCCAGTCATCTTTTTGGGAAAACTTTATAACCAACTGCACCCTCACAACTAATGATGCCTGGTGAAATATACTTAGATGAAGCATCTATTGGCCTCAGGAAGTGTTCTTTTAGGACTTCATTGCCCCAATTAGCCGGCTAAATATGGCATAAGCTGAATAATGTATCGTGATTGGTCCCAATCTTCCTATATGTTTGAATGCAATGCCTATATTTAAAGGCAAGCACAACAAAACCACAAGTTGGAGTTTCTTTAGGCGAGTTTGTTAGCTGAAAGACTTATTTCTCTAATACACAATTCAGGAAGAAATGTGAAGGTAATAATTGGTTCACCTCAGATTCACGACAGGGTAAGAGAGATCAACTATATAATAATATATATATATATATAATATATATATATTATAATATATAATATATATATATATATATATATATATATATATATATATATATATATATATACCTCAAATGTACATATTTTGTATATGTAGATAGAAATATTCCATTTTTTTATAAAAAAAATTAGGGCTCACTTTCATTTCATTTATTGAAGCCAACAGAGTCTTAAATGGCGATGTGGATGAAAATATCGATGATTCTACACATTTTTGTTTATTTGCATAAAAATTTGAATAAAACTAGAGTTGATGTTTTTTAATTATATTCAAAAAATTGGTAGTTTTTTGGGTGTTTCTTTAAAAAAAAGTAACATATTGTGTTTTTATAAAAGGTTTTAAAAAAAATTTTGTTTCGCTGAATTTTGATCTCAGTCATCCCTTTGAAGATGTATGCATCAAATATAATCAAACAATAAACTAGTTTTTTATATAAAGTTTAAATAAGGTTAATATAAAGTTTATATAAAATTTTGAACCAACGGTGTTACGAACTATGTGATTTTTAAAGAGGTGTACCTGAGCAAGGTTAAGAAATCCCCAAGATTTTTAGCAATAACTTGAGCAGTCTTTCTCTGAGTAAAATGGCAAGATACATTCACCTGGCTCAATGATTTCAGACAGTAGTATATGCTCTTCTTTCACAATACTTGAAAACTGATGACTCAGTTATCTGCTTGTAACAGAACTTTAGTGGAAATCTTTGTGACCATCAAAGAAAGAATTTACATTCAATATTGCCTATCCGGCATCGAGCATAAAATTCGTCATCAAGTGATTTTATGACTTTTTCTTGTGCCCTTTTTACTTTTTTGATCAACCACAAGTCTCCTGTCTCCTTCAGTAATTAATCAGCATCCAAAATGAGCCTGTGTGTAAATGGCAGCTGATAGCACGTCTAACGACACCATACCTAATAACTTTGCAATCAACAAATTTGCTAATTGTAATGATATATATACTGGCTTTACTTGAAAGTAGAGGGTAATCAAAATCATCACATCGAATTTGCAAAGGATCTTCAGTTCTTCATCTGTAACATCAGTTGCCTCTTCATCTTCGTCGGAGAAAGAACTACATTTGTATTATGTTAACTCTTCCTTCCTTTTCTGCTTATATTAAGAAATTCTTCTTAATTCATCTTCTTGCCTCTTCTGCTTTTTTATTTATCTTCTGTGCCGCAGGTAGATCTGGTAATCCAGTTTGATGCTGTCCAACAGATCCAACCTTCTCTCTATTGACGTATTAATAACCCTAGTTCTTTGCAGGGATCTTCATATCCTAAGCGAGAGTAGGAGAATGTGCACTTTATGTCTTACAGTCAGCACACCTGGACATGGACCTCAAATTACTGAACATAGCTCCGTAATCTCAACACTGGCAATTTGAGGATGTCGAAGAGCTTGTCGAACCGGTTGCTATGAAAGCTCTTTCAATTCCAGTTGTTCCTCTCAAGTGATATGTTTTTGGCCTTTTCCCTTGTAACTTCTATCCTCTCGGACTTTGACTCTCGCATTTTAAAATGGCACCACAAAAACAACTGCTTGCTGAGCTTCCCACATTTTTTAAGCACTTTTGGGATTAAATATCCTGTCAAGTTTTGGGCTGCTGGGTAATTCGTATACAATTCTGCTCACTCTGCTCTCTATAGCCAGAAAGCCCTATCTTAAACATTTCACGTTAGAGTTGGAGTATCAGAGGCCAGCATTGCTCGCACCAGTTCCAATGAGGTTACTCATGTGAGTGGAAGTTTGCCAGTCTTTGATGTTCCTTCTTTACTAGCCATGTTACGAATTTCAGATTTGCAAGTGGAAGAACTATTCGTGCCGGGAAAGAAAAACAAGAAGATGTCACTATTTGTATGATACTAATAAAAATTAATTAAAAACACTCATCTGCAAATGATATTTGTTAGTTTAAAAACTTTCACGAGTGGCATTAAATTTTTTTGCAGATGTTATTAGATATCAATATCAGTTATAGTCTTAACTTAGGCAAGAAATCAAGACAGAAAAATAATTGATAAGAAGGCACTTCTTTCGAGAAAACAGTTTGCTGTGAATTTTACATGAAACGTGAAAATATCACGAAAATTGAAGTAGCTATTTACCAAGCAAAACCAATGTAATTGCCAGTCTGTAAAATGATAATTGTGGATCGCTAACCAAAACACAACTTTTTGACCCCCCTTTTAACCTAGATTCCTATATTTCACCCAAGAATCGCGCAAAATAAACTCTTTGAAATACTAAACCCTTTTTTTCGTTGAAAAATGTAATTTTCGTTTTGACTTCTCTTGCTCAATCTCAGTAAAAAAACAAGACATATCCAACTTTGCTTTTTCCACTTTCCTTTCTCTTCTATCTCTAGCTGGCTATGCTACTGTCTTAACTTCTGCGAAAGCTGAGCTCTTCTTTCAATCTTTTTGCTCAAATTCCGCTCAAGATGATTTGGAAACTATTCCTCCTTCTCCACCTTCTTCCAACCCATTTATACCTAAAAAAATTATTTTTCTAAATATATTAACAATAAAAGATATTGACAATAAAAAAAATAAGGTCCTGCCGGTATCCCTAATGTGGTCTTCAAAACTTGTGATTCAAAGGTTGCATCCAGCATTAGTAACCAGTTTCCTCTTAGCCTATCACTTTCAAACTTTACCTCCTGCCGGGAACGTTATTTTCAAGGTTTTCAAATCTATCCTTAACAGGAAGGTTTGGAAACATTAAATCTTTTAATCTTACCTCAAATCAACAGTACGGATTCCGTGAAGAAAGCTCAACTGGTGATCTAGGTCTTTTAAAATTTTGTTATGACACTAAACATATATAAAATTTTCGATAGAATCTAGCAGATAGCTTTGATTCCTATACTTTCATCTCTCTCTCTCTCTCTCTCTCTCTCTCTCTCTCTCTCTCTCTCTTTCTCTCTCTCTCTCTCTCTCTCTCTCTCTCTCTCTCTCTTTCTCTCTACCCTCTCTCTCTAAATATATCGATAGTGATGTTCCTCAAGGCTTTGCTCTATCACCAGCTCTTCTGTATCTCCTTTTCATCAAAGATTTCCAATCTGTCACTCCGTCTCCTATCTACTCTTATGCCGAAGAATAAACTTTTCATTACTCCTTTGAATATGAAAGACGACGTATTCAATAGCAAATATTTAATGTTAGGAGGGTGACCTTAGAACATCTGGCCTCTGGAAGTTCTCTTATCTCAAGCTGGGACAAACAAATAATCGTGATTTTATTACCAAAAAACCAAAACTTAAAAAAAAAATCTTAAAAAACATAAACCTCATTCCTTTTTATGTTCAACATAGTTTGGTGCCCCATTTATCATAACCTTTCTTGAAAGGATTACATCATCTCCCTCACCAGGCAAACTTCTAAGAGGTTACTAGTTCCGACTAGCCCTGAGAACTTCTTACGCAGCATTGCTTCCTTTAAATAAGGGGATTGTTCGCTCTAGTAGGAAGAATGTACCACATATCTGGGGAAGTTTCCACTCAGAATACATTCTTTTAAGTCTAGGACTTTAGGTTTCGTCAACTCCACTTTTACTATAGTTATTACAATGAACAACTGCATTTCTGAATTCGATATTCATATATACATCCTCTTTCGAGATAGAGCACAAGCTCGCGCAACTCGCCTTTCCACACAGTCTCATTTTATTTTATCCAGCTATCTTTTTGCGTATTGCTCTCCTCAAGTACCTTTTATCTCTCTTACTTAACAGATATATCCAATCTTAGATGTGCTCCAAAGCTAAAGTCTGAACATGACGCCCCTCCCTTATAGAGTTTTATGAAACTATAAATAAAATTAGGAACGTTATGAGTGAAGGTTACCACATATATATCGAACAATAACTCTCCAAACTCAGAGTAGTGGTATCTTGATGCATGTATCCAATATCATGTATAATGTGTAGATCTACTAAGATGAATCTATATTATTGCACATTTTCTAACGATGTGGTATAGCAAGCAGTATATCCTTTTTATTATTATTATTAATTATTTTATTATTATTATTATTATTATTATTTTTTTTATTATATTATTTTATTATTATTAATAATTATATATTATTTCATTATTATTATTATTATTATTTATAACTATAATTATATTATTAATTAAATACTATAATTATATTATAATTATAATTATAATGATAATTATTTAATTTATTTTTTTAAAAAATTATAAATACTATAATTATAATTATATTATAATCTATCGCAATGAGCTTAATGGCAATCAGTACTTATTATTCTGATTATTCTCATTCTAATTCTGCTTATTATTCATTCATTAATTATTATGATTATTATTAACATTATTCATTAAATTATTATTAAATTATTACTTGATTTTATATTATATTGTGAGATTAGAAATGATTATATCTTGATAAATATGTGCTCAAT
>JABUQX010101093.1:0-24850 GCA_015478945.1 Trachelipus rathkii | reverse complement strand
TTCGTTTAAAAAATTTTTTTGCATTATTATAGCCAACTAGCGGATAAGTCGTTGGCTTATTGTAGAGCGTATATATATATATATTTAATATATAAATTATTATTATATTATATATATATATATTAATTAATATATATACTATATTATATATCTTTATATAATATTATATTTATTATATATATATATATAATGATTAAATGTGAAATTTTCTGACAAATAATTAAAAAACAAAAATCGGTTGATATATGTGAAATAAAATGGTCGTTGGTCGTTTTTAAAAAAATAAAATTTTATTGTTTCAATAAGTGGTCGTTGCCATCCAAACATGCAAAACGAAGCAGGAGCACTCGCCACTGATTTAAATATTAACTTAATATATATAATATATATATATTATATATATATTATATAATATATAATTATATATATATATATTATAATATTATATATATATTATATATTATATATAATATATATATTATATTATATATATTATATTTATATATTTTAATATATAATATATTATATATATATATATTATAATATATTATATATATATATATTATGTATATAATTATATTATATTATATTATAATATATAATTATATATATATATATAATATATATTTATTATATATATTATATATTATATATATATAGTGATTTGCACCGATTCCATGGAAGTCGTATCTGGTCGATTTTTGAGGTTTATTAGTATGGAAATTTGAGGAGTAGTTAAGTTATTGGTATCGGCATAAATTTTTGCTCGAGTTACCCTTTTAACCGTATCCCAACATTTTTGATCTTTTTAAATTTGTATTTCGATAATTATTATTATATATATATTCTATTGATATAATAATTCTAAAATTCTTAAGTTTGCTATATACATTCTTATTATATATATATATAATATATATATATATATATTATTATAATAATATATATATTATTATATGATTATATATAATATTATATATATATATATATATATATATATTAATATCAGAGGCAGGTGGTTCTCAATGAATATATATACACACATCGATGTTAACATAATATAAACGATTCTTATTTTAGCAGAGTTCAAAATTATTCCGAAAATGTTCACACCGTTTTGACAATTACTACATAAACACCCATAAAAAATTAATACAAAATTAAACGAAAAAAAAAAATAACTTTATAACCCCTATTAAATAACGCTAACCTCTCATGTAAAAATTGGTAGCATCTGCTAAAATAAGGATTAAGCGGGGATCGTCGACGAGTTTCCGAATTCTGTGTAATTTGCAGTTACAAAATTTGTTTATAAAATATATTGTTTATACATTATATTGTTTATAATACTAACTTATAAATAATAATTTTATTATAAAAATATTTTATTAAATTAAATAAAATTAAATAATTTAAAATAATATCGAAAATAATCTTAAAACAATTAATAAATGTTAAATAATTGCAATTATTATATTTATTATAAAATATAAATTATAAATATTAATCGCTTATACCATGAACAACCACAAAAGAAAACGTTTTTAATACATTTTAGATTAAAAAACTTTTTAGCAGGCAATATCTCAATGTTATTATATATATATATATTTATATATATATATATATAATATATATTATATATATATTATATATATATGTATATTTATATATATATATATATTAATGATATTTATATATTATATTATATAGAGAGAGAAGAGATTGAGATGGAGAGAACATCCTTTTCATCAGTCAAGAAAGTACTAAAGTACAAGAGAGAGAGAGAGAGAGAGAGAGAGAGAGAGAGAAGAGAGATGGAAGAGATGAGAGACTGAGAGAGAGAAGAGAGATGAGAGCTACGAGTAGTAAAAAAAAAAAGTGACTGGCGCCACAATGATTATATTATATATATATATATAATATATATATATATATAAATATAATATTATATATAATATATAAATATATATATATATATTTATATATATAATATATATTAATATAAATATATATATATTATTATATATATATATAAATTATATATATTATATCACCATGTCCTGCGTTGCTGCAGGGTTGTGTTGTGTTAGTCTGAAAAGGTTTGAGCTTAATCAATACTATTCACAAAAGCAAGATTTTATGGGAAGGGGTTTTCGTTCCCTTAACTATCACTCGAAGAGAATTAAATAAAAATTTTCTTCAATGATCGACGACTTCTAGAGAAATGCAGCTCACCCTTTCTAGAATTAAAATTCAAATTCATCTTATTTTAATTTGCAATTTACTATATATATATATTATATATATATTATATATATATATTATATATGTTATATATATATAAAAAAAATAATTATATATTATTATATAATTATATTATTTATATATATTTATATATATTATATATTATATTATTATATATATAAATATATATATATATAATATTATATATTACATTATTATATTATTTATATATATAATATTATATATTTATATATATATATATATTATAATATAGGCTATTTATAAGCATGTTGGACTCAAGGAACGAAAATCAATAAAAAATTTGTAACTTAATTTCAATTGATTTGAGGTTAAATACATTAATAAATACTGGATTTTCAAATGTAATTTTAATTAATATTAAGAAAATATTAAAAAGAAATGACATATATTTTTTGTGTCTTCACCACCTATTAGTCTGATAAAAATGAGTAGCTTTGGCCGTGCCTTAGCTTATTTATTTTCAGTTAATTTGATTGAATGTATTACGGGTTAAAGTTTGTAGAAAACAGCTTGACAAATAATTAATTGATATTGATTATTTTATATTATTTATGTTTTGATCCGGGTGGGGCCTTCGGCCCCCCCCTCTATATCATCCCCCCGTCCCCCGCAGAGCGGATTGTGTGCCCCGCTCGCAAGCTGCTGCGTGTACCGGGTGGGGGAGTTTTTTTAATATAAATAATCCATAAATTATAATTATATAATCGAAATCAAATAATAAAAATGAAAGAACTTAGAAAAAAAATTAAATTCTATTAAATAATAATTAATATTAATAATAATAATAGATAATAATAATGAATAATAAAATAATAATAATAATAGATAATAATAAATTATAATAATTAATAATAATAGATGAATATAAATCTTTGTTAATATCTTAAAAACTAAAAAATCATAATAACGCTAATAATATAGAAATTGCTAGTAATAAAAAAAGCCCGAAATTCGTTAGAGATTATAATATCTTCTATCGAAATTTCCCCCGTATTAAATGAGGTCAACATCTTAAAAATGTCCATTATATTATATATTAATATAGATATATATATATAGATATGTTATATATATATATATCTTTTTAAGATATAAATATATATAATATAAATTATATTATATATTATATATATTATTATATATAATTATATATATATATATATTATATTATGATATATATATATATATATATATATATATATATATATATATATTATATAATATTATATCTATATATATATATATATATATATATATATATATATTTTATAATATATAACAAATTATATTAATATATATATAAATACTTAATATATTATATATATATAATATATATAATAATTATAAATTATTATATATTTAATATTATATATTATATATATTTATAATTATATATATTATATATATATTTAATATATATAAATTATATATTTAATTATATATTATATATATATATTATATAATAATTATATATATATTTTATATATTTTATATATAATATATATTAATATATATATATATATAATATATATATATTATATATATATAAATGTATAACTATAATCCAATGTTATAATTTTCGGACCATCTTGTGTGTGTGTCTGCACTGTACTTTACGCGGGAAAGTGCTACAAGTTTATAAACAAATTTAATATGAGTTTATACGTAACAAAATTTTATTTTTAATATCGTAAATATTTTTAGTATTTATTGTGGTAAAAAAATTGATGGAAAACGCCTAATATTTAAAAAATATATATATTTAATTCCGTTATGTTCGAAAATGCCATAAAGAGTTCGAGGAAATTAAAAAGGGATTTAGAAATTTGTCTGTTATGAACCAATCGCATCATTTCTTACATTTTGACGTAGGTAAATGAAGCGTGACTTTTTTTCTTTTCATTAAAATTTTGAATTTTGAAGAGCATATCCGCAATTTGTCTGATGATTTCCCTATCTATCGGACCCACTGTTTGTTAATAATAGGCGTTTTCGTTTTTGCATTTGTGCTTACGAAACGTAAGAAATGCTAGAGCTTGCATTCGTTTTTGTCAAACTTAGACCAAAATCGTATGAAATGTATGAAACGTAAGGAATTTCCTTAATTCTATAAGGTTGTTATTTCCTGTTCTTGTCGAATTTAGCACGTTCTTACGGAAATATGTTAGCCAAAAAAATGGTGGCGTGGTAGGCGCGTTTGAATTGATGAATATTTCATTCAATAAAATCAGCTTTAAATCTAATTTCTGCCAAAT
Organism: Trachelipus rathkii; assembly: GCA_015478945.1. Lineage (NCBI taxonomy): Eukaryota > Metazoa > Arthropoda > Malacostraca > Isopoda > Trachelipodidae > Trachelipus > Trachelipus rathkii. The sequence continues at coordinate 20,306 of JABUQX010101093.1, read as the reverse complement.
CGATAAACTATATCACAATAGTTGATCAATTATTTGTAATATAAACCATTTGTTGTTTTTGTTTTGTTTTTTTTTTCCCAAATCGACGGGCCCCAGTAGTAGGAGGGCCATTTCGGAGCACGGTCGCTTTTACCCCACCCTGACCTTGACCTTTTTGACTCTTTTTTTGAGGCCCATATTTTTTACCTGCCCTTGACCTGTTTGACATTTACCTTTTTGGGCCTTTGACCTTTGTTGGGTGCCCAAATTTTTACTGCCCTGCCCTCTTGTGCCTTTACCTTTTTGGCCTTGACCTTTTTTTTCGACAACCCTATGGTCTTCATGGGTCATTTTCTCGGCCCACTGCGTAATTTTTGGCAACCTGAATTTTTGCAACCCTAATTTTTTGGCAACCTAATTTTTTTATGCAACCCTATTTTTGCACCCTTTCGAAGATAGGGCGCCAAACGGTTGCGGTAAGCAATTCGTTACGTATTGCCCCTCTATTTTACGCCCCCCTATTTTTCGACCATGCGGTCAATTTTGCCCACGTAATTTTGAATCTTCATTTTAGGCTAGCCCATTTTTTGATGTCTAACCTTTTTAAGAATGTCCTTCCCCTTTGCTCCAAAGCTTGCCAGATACATGGGTCAATTTTGACCACGGTAATTTTTGTCCTTCATGGTCATTTTGACCCACGTTTAATTTATCTTGTCCTCCTTTAAGGGGGCTTACCCTTTTTATGTCTTAACCTGTTTGACCATGATATTAGAGCCTTGACCTTGCCATTAACCATGGGTCATTTTTGGCCCACGCTAATTTTTACCACTCGTGTCCCACCCGTTCACATATTTCTTCCTAACGGTTGAACGTTTTATGTATGGATACTATCCTAACTGAACACTACACAACCACACACACAACCACACACACACACACACACACACACACACACACACACACACACACACTCACACACACACACACACGCACAACACACACACACACATTACTAACTCACACACAGATTTACTTAACACACAGATTTACTTTACCACTTCACACAACAGATTTACTTTTACACATTATACAACCACATCACTATGACACTTATTACACCCATTCACTTATACACTTACATTTATAACTATATACCACTTTACATTTACACTATACACACGTACAAGCACACTACCAACCCTTTGTTCTCCATGGCTCAATTTTTTATGACTCGGCATTATTATGACTCATCTTTGATTGTACGCCAATCTTTAGTGGTTCATGTTGAGGTCTCCAATCACCGTTAAGGAGTTATCTAGTAGTATGTCTATTTAGTGTTCTATGAGTATTTTATGAGGGCCTGGTGAGTGCCAGGTGAGTGCTAGGTGAGTGCTGAGTGCCAAATGAGTGCCAATGAGTGCCAAAGATTGATTTTTAATTTTTGCCAATGAGTGCCATGTGATGCCACATAGTGCCAAGTGTTAGTGCACATAGTGCCAACTGAGTGCAACTTTTTTCAAGCCTTTTCTAGCCTCCCTGAGCCCCTAATAGCCCCAATATCTGTCTACCCTCCATAAGATTTAAAGGTATGAGAATCGTAATGTGTATTATACAAGTTGCTAGAATGCCTTCCTACATGAGTTAGTTAATTTTTTCTAACACTTTTATAGCATGACAGAAAATATATCTAAAGAGACACAGTTGAGACAGTGACCGTAAACGTTTCAGAGTTCGCTGTCCGCAGCTGTCAGCCCCACCGCGAAAACCGGCGCGTTGACGACCGGCAGGTCGCAATATTACCGCGCGCGTTGCGCCCGCAGGCAACGCTGCAATATTTCCCGCGGTAACACGCCGCCGCGTGCTCCGCAGACGCCAATATTACGCTCGCGAACGAAAATATGTATCAATGTAAACTTATTCAAAGAATTTCTTTCCAAATATACTATGAGTCATTCATTTTTTACTACAATTGTACGAAAATTTTATTAAAAATTTATACTTTTACATACCTTAAAGCAGTAAAGCAGTAAATCAAAGATGGGTTATACCTTATAACACTAGGGTATTAGTATGTCTTTTGATATAAATAGCTTTACTGCTTTAAACTCTTGCTTTACAGAGTGGCCTTTAACTTTCTGCTTTACTGCTTTAAGCTATGTTACTGCCTTAACTTCTACCATGTTTTACTGGCTTTTAATTCAAATAATATTATTTATTAACTATTTACAAATCCTAAAGCAGTAAGGCAGTAAATCAATAGAGGTGGTTACTTCTAAGGGATTAGTATGCTTTTGTTTTTTACTGTTTTACGCTTTAACTTTCTGCTTTACTGCTTTAAACTTTCTGCTTTACTGCTTTTAACTCATCTTTACTGTTTAACTTTCTGCTTTACTGCTTAACTTTCTGCTTTTACATGACTCTTTAACTTTCTGCTTTACTGTTTTTAACTTTCTGCTTTACTCTTTTAACTTTCTGCTTTACTGCTTTAACTTTCTGCTTTACGGCTTTAACTTTTCTGCTTTACTGTTTTTTAACTCATTAATATTTATTAACATTATGTTTCTTTTATATTTTTATTTTTTGTTTATTTACTTTTTTATTATATTTCTTTTTTTATTTTTGTTATTAATACTTTTTTTTAATTTCAAAGGTATGATTAAAAACACACAGAGTTTCTGTAACATTAAATAAATTATTTTAATAAAATTGTACGATAATTTTATTAAAAAACATATACTTTACTGCCTTACTGTTTTAATATATAAATCTCATATTTCATACTACTGACGAAGTTATGGTTGCTGGAGTTATTTACGTTCAGAATTCCTTCTTAGAAATGTATTAGAATAGCTGGGCCGACCAGATGTGGTAAGTTATTGCTTATTATTAAACTATTTAAAAATATGTAACATTTTTTCAAATTATCTTCTGCTAAGAATATTAATATGGTTGTTATAATAGAGAATCATTCAAATGTAAAAAGAATTTTAAAATGTGGTTAAATTTCATGAAGGCATATAATACGATATTAGATCGCTGGACAATATACAATGCCACAAAATTATTGTATTAGAATTTAATGCACAAATTGAATTTGGAAATAGCCGAAGCGTTCACAGTTTTATTCTCACCATCATAATATCTCTGTGTTTTTCATTAACGCAGAATATTTTTCATCAAGCAAGCATATGCGAAGTGTTTCTTTAAACACACAGTATCTTACTGTTGTTTGGCCAGAGAAGAGACATGAGTCCAAATTAATTATTGGCAATGCAAATGTTTCCCTTCAAAGAAAGATTTCTTTAAAAAGTGTATATAAAGAGGTACTTCAATCCCCACGGTATATTGATGTGAACTCTCACCCTCAAAACACGCACAGAGCTGTTGCTCCGTACCAAAACATTCTGGCCCTATGAGATAGAAAATACTTGTTATACATACCTGAAATAAATGACGTGCTCTAGTTGCAAAGTATTTACTTTATAAAAAAATTTTAAAAAGTTGAAAACCATCTGAAAACGTAAACTAATGAGTGAGATGAGGAAATCATCAGTGTGTATGTGGAAGTCTTGTTTAAATATAAAGGGAAAAATTGTATCCTTAAACAGGTCCTCAGAAGGTAAAGCTACGCCGTTTTAGAAAACATCATTAAAAAAAAAAACACTACTCTAAATTAAAAATTTGAAAAATTAAAAAGAAGTTATACAGAGAGGAGTTAGAGTATTCCTTGCCATTTACTCTTCTCCGTTTATAGTCTCCACACTGAAAAATATAATCTAAGTGTGTTTCCGCCATAATGAGAATGGTGCTGTACTTCCATTATAAGAGTATGAGAAAAAATGAAGCTAGTAATATACAGCATCTGTACAGAATTCAGTGTTTTTCTCAGATTCATCATTCACAACCTCAATATGGCCAGTTATTGCCACACACTGCGCAAAATCCCCAATCACAGTTTCATCATTCACAACCCCATACACGCAGATATTACAGCCCAATGCAATGACATTACAACCTCTTTCACATCATCAGCAACAACAGCTGCACAAACAGAATCCTTATATTGTGTAACCACTCATCGTATCTTTCCAGCAGCCTTACCTCCTAAGCTTATATGGATCCTTAAAGTTGAACAGATAAAACTCAAAGATGAGAAAGATGTGAATAGATATTAATTCAGACATTAACATCCATGAAAACGCATCTGTTATACCAGGAGCATACAAAATGACATAGATCTTATATAAGACTCCTGCACCTACATCCATTTCCCTACGTTTATCCGCTAACTAAATGATGCAAAAAGAAAAATTATACCTAATGAAGTAAAACTTGAGGGAAAAATGAAGATAAATTAAAAATTATCCTTATGAGGGATGCTTACCTATTAGAGTGCGTAAATCAAGAATAGCTTTATATAATATTTTAAAAGACCAAATTTAACTTTGAATGAAGCAGTGCAGATTCGTAATTGATATGATGAAAATAGTAAAGGATCAACATATGTGGATTGATAGCTGATCCTCTCACGTAACTGGTAGAAAGGCCCTGTAAAAGGATGGAAGATATCAAACAAGAACTTCAGACTATTAATTTCCCAGAAGTTTAATCTTAAATACAACTCGCGATTAGCAGACTTAGATAATATCCCCGTTACGCCAGACCTGATTCAAGTCCGATTCATGAAACCTTTAGCATCAGATAAATTTTAAACGGTTACAGAGGTACGAATAAGAAAAACATCCTTATAATAGGCATAGTTGGATTAAATCGTAATTATGCATTATCATATATATATTATATATATTATATATTATTATATATATATATATATAATATATATATAAATATATAATATATATATATATATATATTAAATTATATATACTATATATTTATATATATATTAGAGCTTTTATATATAATTCTTTATTATATATTATTATAATATATATATTAGCTGTCATCAATGTGTATAAATAAATGTTATTTTAAATCTTTTTCTCTTTCTTTATCCCTTGTGACCTAATATCACATTTTTTTGTGACAAAATAATTATATATATATTATATATATTATATATATATATATATATATATATTATATATATATATATATATATATATATATATATAACGCTTACACGTGTGTCAGTAGACAACATGGAGGCGAAGGAGGTAGTTGATAAGTATTACTTCAATCTGAGGAAGCCAAATAGTTTTGGGGGTTTCACTAGGTTTGGCCTTAAAGATCTCCTTAATATTGAGGAAAAAAAATAGTTAAAAAGCATATTTAAGGGCGTGAAGAGCATTTACTCTACTAATAACATTTAAGAATAAAATTTCCACACGAAAACCTATAATCTCTCGCAACTCGATAGCTTATTGGCAGTAGATTTATCGGACATTATGATTTATAAATCCAGCCTCTTATAATGAAGGTTGCAATATTATACTTTTACAATTGATGAATACTCTTAGATACTTGTGGTGAAGCCAATAAAATTGATAAAAGATCAAGCTACAGTTGCACGATGCTGTACTTGAAATTATAGAGACGAGCGGCAGAACACTAAATTCATTTTGGACAGATTCTAGGGGAATTGGGAATTCAAGGGCGAGAGTTTCAGCGCTGCTCTGTGGAGGTTATGCACTAGCGCTATTACAATAACATTTCCGTAAAACAAAGCTTTGCATAGTTGAAAGAGTCATACGTACTATTAGAGAACGCATGCATAGGCTATTTTTACCTAAAATGAATACTTTTAAATTATATTGATATACTGACGATCTGGCTTATTCTTATAACAGGTTTTACCATAGAACTATAAAGTCAACTCCTTTAGAAATGTCTCAAAAACTAGAGGACGTATGGCGCATATGGTTAAAAAGAAAAACAAAATATTAAAGGACAAATCAGGAGATTTTAAGAGATTATGTAAGAGTTTATAGTACCTAAGATTGGTTTAGAAAATTATGTAAATCCGTTGCCTACGAAGTTTTTACAAGTCCACAATATCCGACCATTCATTCGTGATAGTTTAAAGTTTATATTATCGAAGATTTAACTGGTTGTAAAAAGATAAAAGGAGGATTTTATTAACAGGAAATACAAAAAGTAAGGTTCAATCCTGTACTTCATGAATAAAAAAATTTGAAAAAATCTTAGCTACTAGAGTGGTAAAGAAAAAAATAAGCAGTTACTTGTGAAATGGATGGGATATCCTGCCAAGTTTTAATACTTATATAAAAGCAAGTGAAGTTAAGAATCATAAATCAGTTGTCATTATCATGGAGAGTGTAGATCACTTTTATATAACTCTGCCTTCTTCATCCCTCCTTGGATTTACATCCTGATAATTAAACTTCTCGGATTTTAAAAACTTTGCTAATGAATCTATACAACTTGTAGAAGAGAGGCATTACGAAGGTAGGATTTATGTAATGATATTAATATACGGAACAAGAAAAAATTTGTCCTCACAATCTATTCTGGATGGGGTGTACATAAGTGTAGAATGTGTTGAAAATATATTTACAAGTGGAAGATACTCGTTATCTGAAAAGGACTACAATTGCCAAAAAGCTGAATACGACAACATTTGCCTATCAAAGAATACTTCTTTGAAGAATTTTACTTTGCGGAGGTCATATTTTAAATCTGTGCCTGCTGCTATTTTTTGTCATTTAAACGTTCTCTTTGATATGAGTATTATGTGAAGACTTGGTATACAAAACTGAAAGTCGTACCTATGAAGGATAAAGTAATATATCTTTATCGTCAATAAGAAATGTAAAACCTACGAAGGACCGGGACATGTTTTTTCTCAACATCACCTATGAGGAGACTAGCGTAACATATTCGGTAGACGTTGATCTTGAGTTTGTATATACTTCATGATATGTCCCTTATTACTATGTTGAAGAGGGTTATACTATATGTGGAGAATAACCGCATGACTCCACATGAACAAAAGATGAAGCAGATCGAGTACTGCGTTATACATGTACCCCATCCGAGATGCTCAATCATCCAGGTATGGCTTATGTAAATACAAATATAATTGGATAATCAAATGTAGGTATTACTAAAGCTCCTTTATTAAGAGTAGTATATTTTCCCAAAGAGAGTAAATTATAACATTCCCTAATGTTCATTATCTACCTCTGAATAGATCAAATTTTGACTCTGTACGCGTGCATATAAAAGATGTAGAAGGAAATCCTTTTCCCTTTAAGACGCGCCAAAGTTATGCAACGTTCACATTCGAAAGAAATTTATTCAGTAATTACAGCCATAAATCGTAGAGTGTCGGAGGTGAAGTCAGACAGAGGTGTCATTGATTAACACAAGGGCACAGTGGCACCAGAGTAGAAGAAAGATACTCCTGTAATAATGTACGAAGAATAAGTGTATTCAGCAGGATCAAAAATGCACGGAGTGGGTATGGACTGGTGATTTTTGCCAAGCTATGAGAAGTGCAAGGCCTTCTTACTCAGAGAGTGTCGGAATGTATTATAGGTTAAAAAAAGCTTATAAGAAACAGGTTTGTCTATATTACTCAAGATATTGCTGCAGGAATAATCCTCGTTACAGCATTAAAAAAACGTATCGCCGATGTTTCAGATGAGATGTTGGATGATCGTTAAGCGTAAAATAAGACGTAAAATGTCAGGGCAAGGTCGAGGCATCAAGAAGATTGTCATAAAGAAAAAGACTATGAAGCGAAAAAAAACTCTAAAGAAAATGTATTGATGTATTTGCTATTAAATTACTAACTGATAACTTTTATACCATGGTGTATATAAGGTAAGGTTTTCATGAAAATGCTCATTATACGATTAGAACTCGCACATGCAAGATGCATTTCCTTCATCCTTCTAGTCCTGATTGTTGTAAGAGTGAATTGGATCTCTTCTCCATGAACCCCTACACAGATTAGCGTTAGCGATTCCAACTTTATCAGTATTAATCTTCTGCATTCAATTACCAATACAGATGTTCCTCTAGAGTTCAATATTCCAGGTACTTCTGATCAATACCTAGACCCTTCTAATGTGTTTTTATATGTAAAAACAAATTCACAAAACCTGACGGTACAGATCTTCCTTCGGGTGATTACCATATAGTATATACAGAATCAAATTTCCTGTATACATGTTTCACCCAAGTTGAAGTCTATCTTAACGGAACTTCACTAGGTGCATCAGAGGCTAATTATCCTTATAGAAGCTATATAGAACATTTGTTAAATTATTCAGACGACGCTAAACAGTCTCATCTCCAATCATGTGGTTTTATAGTTTCAAAGATGAGCTTCACATATAGATAAAGCAGCTAAAGTCAAAAATAATACTTATGAATTTTACTGTCGATTAAATGGCGATATCTATCTCAAGTGAAAAGACTTATTCTACAATCTAGATACTTAGAATCATTTATCACGTTCAAATCCCTAAATTGCTCTTAAAATAAAAAGTTAGAACCTACTGCTACAGCTGTATGTCCAGAACCTGTTTTTTTCAAACTGTTGGAGGCTTACCTCTATGTCAGAAAAGTGAAATTATCACCACAGCGTCATTTGGAAATTGAAAATTCGCTTTTGAATACTACAGCAAAGTACCCTATTAAGAGAGTTGAAACCAAGATATTAAATTTCACTCAAGGATTATCGAGTATATTTTAGTAATCCAATATCCCTAACACATTGTGAACGGAAATTTGCCAACAGAAAGTAATAATAGGGTTTGTGACATGACGCCTACTCAGGTAATTATAAAAAATCCACCCTATAAATTCACACCTTTCTGGATCTTAGGGGTACAGTTTACATGTGAATGGACTTTCCTCACGGACGTGATTATGATATGTTATACAACGGAGACCTATCTCTCTGTACTCGTCACTTTTTACGTACTTAATAGATCCAATACTGTATCATGTAATGATAAAGTGGGGACAATACAGGCTTAAATTCTTGAAGGAATATCGTGTCAAAGATATAGTAATTTATTACGCCTTATGACTCACAGCTGACCTTTCTAGCTTGTAACGCTATCATTTAAACATTTTGGAAAGGGTACCTTAAGGACAAGTCTCTCTTTGGATTCAAGTCTACATAACATACCCATCACGGTAGTGGTGTATCTTGAGCATCCTCAACTCATTGAAATGACAGAGTACGCAACGTACTTTTGAATTATTTAAGATGAATGAAGAGAAATAAAATCGGAGTTTAAAAATGAACCTCGCTTTTAGGAGTGTTCGCTATTAACGAAATAAACTCTGTAAAGTTGGAGAAGGATACCTGCTTCATATTCAATACATTGCATCGTCACATCACCTCAACAGGACATTGGATTTCCGTTTATAGAGCAAAAAACTATACTGTTCACATAATTGATCTTTGAACTTAAAATTTAATTTGAATAATCATTATATCACCTTATTTTTAAAATATATAATGTAAGCTGTGTTAAAAAAGCATGTTTATCCTGTTCAACCCTTAATTCCAATTTATGTGGAGTTCTATTCTATTCATTTCATTATGTGTTCTTTTAAAATAATGATTGTTTAATTATAACTTGTAAATATTATTGATGCTAAATAATTTTGTATGGTCAAGAAATTTTATAGTTTCTAATTATGTAATAAATGCTCTAAAATGAAAAAACGCGATTTTTTTAACTACCCCGTAAAACTCTATATATAAAAGGGTTTTTAATAAAATTTCGTTACAATTTTATTAAATAAAATGTTATTACAAACTCTGTGTGTTTTATTCTTACATCAAAAAATAAAAAAAGTATTAAAACAAAAAATAAAAATAGAAATTAAAAATAAAAATCATAAAACATATCTAGTAGACTGCATGTCCACATAATTTATATAAAATATTGTAAGATCTGAAACAGTAAAGCTGCAACTTATAAGAGTAAAGCAGAAAGTTAAAGCAGTTAAAGCCAAGAAAAGTTATAAGTCAGGAAAGCAGAAAGTTAAAAACAGTAAAGCAGAAAGTTAAAGAGTATAAAGCGAAAGTTATAAGCAGTTAAAGCAGAAAGTTAAAACAGTAAATCAGAGAGTTAAATGCAGTAAAGCAGGAAAGTTAAGCCAGTAAAGCAGAAAGTTAAGCAGTAAAGCAGTAAAACAAATACCATATACTAATCCCTTAGGTAACACCTCTATTGATTACTGCTTTACTGCTTTAAGGTATTTAATATTTGTAATAAATATATGAGTTAAAGCAGTAAAAACATGAGTTAAAGCAGTAAAACATGAATTAAAGCAGTAAAGCAGAAAAGTTAAAGCAGTAAAGCAGAGAGTTAAAGCAGTAAAGCATGTGGAAAAACAAAAGCATACTAATCCCTAGGTGTTATGGTAATAACACCTCTATTGATTACTACTTTACTGCTTAAGGGATATGTAAAGTATATGTTTAATAAAATTTCGTACAATGTAGTAAAAATATGAATGACTCAATAGTTTTATATTTTGAAAAGAAAAGTCTCTTGAATAGTTTATCATATGCATATCAATATTGCGTTCGGTGTAAATATTGCGTTCTGCGACTGCCACCTGCGCGGCCGGTTACCGAAATATTCCGCCTGCGGGCGCACGCGCGCTGTAATATTGCTGCCTGCGGGCCACGCTGACACAAAAAGAGTTTCGCCGTTTTGGCTGACATGCGGACGCGGACTCTGATAACCGTTTACGTGTCACTTGTCTCAACTGTGTAATCTCTTAAGATATATTTTCTGTCATGCTATAAGTGTTAGAAAATACTAACTCATAGTAGGAGGCATTCTAGCAACCATATAGTTAAAAATATACACCATTCGATTCCTATACCTTATACCTTTAGTGGTAGACACCGATATTGCGGGCTATTAGGGGCTCAGGATTAAGGCTCTTAAAAAGGCTTGAAAAATTGGCACTCAGTGGCAACTATGTGTGCACTTCCACTTGGCAACTTATGTGGCACTCACAGGCACTCATTGGCACTCACTTGCACTCATTGGCACTCTCATTGACACTCACATGGCACTCACCTGGCACTCACTCAGGCACTCATAGAATACTCATAGAAACACTAATAGAACATCACTATATACTCCTTACACGGTGATTGGAGACCATCAAAGATGAAACCACTAAAGATGCGTTCATCAAAGATTGAGTCATCAATTAATGCCGAGTCAAAAAATTGACCATGGAAGCACAAAAGCGTTCGGTTAGGTGTTTGTTACGCTGTTTGTATATTGTAAATGTAAGTCTTATGTGTAAATCTAAGTTCATAGTGAATGGTTTATAAGTTGTCATAGTGAATGTGTATAATGTAAGTAAATCTTGTGTGTTGAGTGTATGAGTAAATCCGTGTGTTGTAAGTAAATCTGAGAGATGATAGTGAAGTAAATCTGTGTGTGTCGTGGCGTGTGTTGTTGTCTATGGTATCTGTCAAGGGTGTGTTGTGTGTGTGTGTGTGTGTGTGTTGTAGGTGTTCAAGTTAGATTAGATCCATAACATACGTCAAGTTAGGAACAAATATGTTGACGGGTGGCGACGAGTGGATGTTTAAAAAATTTACGTGGGTTCCAAAAAATGACCATGGTATATGCCAAGGTCAAGGCCTAAATATCATGTCAAACAAGTGTTAAGACATTTCAAAAAAAGGGCTAAGCCCTAAAGGAAGGACAATAAATTACCGTGGTCAATTTTGACCCATGAAGGACAAAAAATTACCGTGGGTCCAAAATTTACCCATGGTATCTGTCAAGCTTTGAAGCAAAGGGGAAGGAAAAAAGGTAAAGACTTCAAAAAATAGGGCTAAGCCCTAAATGAAAGATCAAAAATTACCGTGGGCAAAAATTGACCCATGGTCGAAAAAATTAGCGGGCGTAAAATAGGGGGGCAATACGTTACAACGGTTGCTTACGCTAACCGTTTGGCGCAACCCTTCTTCGAAGGGTTGCAAAAAATTATGGTTTCCATAAAAAATTATGGTTTGCCAAAAAATTATTAGGTTGCATAAAAAATTAGGTTGCCAAAAAATACCTGTGGCCAAAAATCTACCATGGAAGACCAAAGCGTGGTTCCGAAAAAAATGGTTAAGCCCAAAAAGGTAAAGCACAAAAAGGCAAGGCAGGAAAAAATTTGCGCCCAACAAGTCAAGAGCCCCACACACACACACACACACCTCAAACAACTTTCAAAGGTAAGGTAAAAAATTGGGGCTCAAAAAAGGTCAAAAAAGGTAAAGGTCAGGGTGGTGTAAAAAGGACGTCTAACAGTTTGTCCCCTACTATGGCCCCATCGCAAAACAGCTGATTCAATTGTTTGCTAAACAAAAAGTAAACTCTAATAAAAGAAAATCGTGTTCGTTTGACGAAATTCGTGCTGAAATGTGCAAGCATTCTTAACGAGCAGATATATAATGCACAAATAACAAACGAAAACGGTCTAACAATTATGCTTGTATGATATTAATATATATATATATATATATATATATATATATATATATAATATATAATATATATTATATTATATATATATATATATTATTATATTATATATTTTAATATATAAAAATATAATTATAATTATATATATATATATATATATATAATAATATATATATATATATACGTCCTCCCCCAGAGGTGGGCACCCGCAACATTTTTGTTAGCCCGCAATTCACAATTCCTCGCTAATGTTGACATTCCCGCAGTTCGCATTCCGCCAACGTTTTTTCTGCTTTCGCCAGTCCGCTAATATAAATTCCGCAATTCCTGCAACTTTTCTGCTTCGCCAGTCCCAGCTATCACAAATCAGCTAATTCTATAGCTAATAATTTTTTTTCGGTGTCGCTGCCAGAGGTGCTAACACTTTATGGCAGTTTAAAAAACACAATTTCCGAAAAAATTTACCTTACAATTATATATTTATTTAATTTCAATATTTTAATGTTATTTTTATATATAACAATTAACAAGTTTTATAACAATGGGTTATATATATATATATATATATATATATATATATATATATATATAATATATATTAATATAAATATTATATATATTATATATATATATATATATATATATTTATAATATACTCTCACTCACTATATATATATATTTATATATATATATATTATATATATATATAATAAATATATATATATATATATATATATTATATAATTATATTATATATTTATTATATATTATATATACTATAATTATATAATTATGTAATATACATGTAAAGATATTATATATATATATATATATATATATATATATATAAGTCTTCCTCAAGGTAGTAGGGAGCCAGAGGCTGATTGTCATTCACCCTCACTCACAGAGCAATATTGGTGAACCCCATGTTATAAATTTGAGGGGGGTATTTGGGGTTTAAAGAGGTCGTATCCCTCACCTCGCCCTCGACCCCCATAGATGATGACGTAACTTCAAGACGAAGTTACGTATGTGTGTCATCATTAGGGGGTGCCACACCCCCCTTAAAGTTTTAACTATTCCTTGACCGCATAATTAGGATTTTGATCCTGTGCTGGCAAGGGTCGATATTGGTTAACATCATGTTATAAATTTCGAGTCATTAGGATTTTATTATTTATTATTTATTATTTATTATTTATTATTTATTATTTATTATTTATTATTTATTATTTATTATTTATTATTTATTATTTATTATTTATTATTTATTATTTATTTTTTATTATTTATTATTTATTATTTATTATTTATTATTTATTAAGGAAATTGATTAGCTTGGGATTAAGACTATATTGTATTATATAAACTGCTATAGATAATGATTATTACTCTGCTTAAAAATTGTTTTCAATAAAAAATTTAAATTTATTTTCAATCTCTAAAACTTTATGGGCTTAAAGGACGAAAACGACCCTCTAGAAACCCATTTAATGTCTATGTATTCTTATACTAAATTGTTATCTTTAATGATAAGTGTAATTATGTAATAAACGGTTGAAATTCAAAATTATTATTATTATTATTATTATTATTATTATTATTATTATTATTATTATTATTATTATTATTATTATTATTATTTAAAACCCCCTCTCGCAATTTTTGAATAATATTCCTCTATTCTTATTACAATGTATCGCTTCACGATTAAAAAAGTGAAAAACATCTTAAATATATTCGTATATTTTAGAAAAAGGAAAGTTCGACTAATAGGCATTATAAAGAGATCCAAATAACATTATCCCCCTCCCTAATATATTTATATATAATATATATATATATATATAGTATAATTATATAAATACATATTATATATATATAAATAATATTTTACTTTTTTTATTATTTAAAAATTTTATTTTTTTAATTTGCTAATAAATATATATATATATATCATACCTATATATTATATAAAATATTACTCACTATTTCATCTCACTACTATCATAAAGTCATATACACCCGGTCATACAGCCATAGTGACCTCACTGTACTTATCCGTAAGCTCACCTAAATAATTATATCTTTTATAATCCTAACCTCACTATATATATATTATCGATATCTCACATGAATTACTATGATCTATATGTTTAGTATTATCATACTAGTTATGCCTCTGCTCACTCATCACCTCACTACCACCCATATATATCAGCACTTAATATATTTATTATATATACTATATATTATGCCTACCCCTCCTCACTCATCACCTCTATTTGCAAGAGTTACCAGGGTGTGGTGAGTATATATATATCTATATTCACTCCAAAAATACATATATACCCCCTAATATATATATATATATATTATTGAGGATATTTATCAAAATTAAATTCGTTTATTTTAAAATTTTAAAATTTACTTATTTGCATCATTTACTTTTCATCAATGATCCATCCCACTCCATCTTCAAGTATATATATTTATTGCACACACTGGGTAGTTGGCTATTCAATTCAAGGTCCACAATAGGAGTATATTTAATTTTATATCAAATTTTCAAGATATATATTTTAAAATTGAAGCAGAATGATTTTCATACGAATATCAAGTTGAACTTGTAATATTGAGCGAGAATGATTTAGCCATTATTTTTTCAACGAAGTCACAGTTAGTTAGCAATTTATTAATATTTCTGACATCACAAACAAGTAAGATTTTACAGCATATGTTAATGATTCCATAACTGCAGGACATACTCAATTTTAAAAGCATTGAAGGATGCCATACTATCTGTCTGTCTGTCTGTCTGTCTGTCTGTCTGTCTGTCTGTCTGTCTGTCTCTCTCTTCTCTCTCTCTCTCTCTTCTCTCTCTCTCTCTCTCTCTCTCTCCGTCTCTCTCTCTCCTCTCTCTCTCTCCTCTCCTCTCTCTCTACTCTCTCCTCTCTCTTTAGTATATACTATATATATATATATATATTATAGATTATAATATATATATATATCATATATGATAATTATATATATATATATATATATACTATATATATATACTAGTATATATATATATATATATAATATATATATATATATATATATAATATATATACATAGGTGGGCATCGTTACTCAAAAAAGTAGTTCCGTTATCGTTTTTCCGTTTCTTTCAAAGGACAAAGTAACGAAGTGCCGTTACTACCTTTACTCCGTTCTTTTAGCTTTTCCATATGACATTAATTACGGTATCTTATGCAATTTATTGGTTCGTGTATATTAAATTCAAGATTGTCTTATACAGGTAACAACATGCCCTTCATGTAAGACCCTAAGCGCACTCAAGACTCAGTCCTTTGGCACTCCACCAACGATCTTAATTGCACCCAGCACCTTCCTTGCAATTCACAACTTCGCTACTACACTCATCCTGCATCATCCGTTCCCTTTTCATCCCAACATATATACTAAATATTATAAACTTGTTCCAAGACTGCTCACCATCTAAACATTAAACCTCACACCGAGGACTTGTCCTCACTCACAACCATAACCTTGCTCTTATATACGTTTACCTTCAAACATCTTCTTTTACACACCCTGCCATATCTCTCTACTCAATCCTCTCAAACTCTCTCAGATGCACCACACAAAACCAAATCATCGGCAAATAAAAGAGGTAGGGCACCCTCCACTCTCTTCCAATTCTCCATTATCCTAACCAAGTTGTGGAGTCTGGCAGTCGCGCAGTCTTGGATCGGGCGAGTCGAGTAATTTTAAGAGACTGGCAGTCCGGAGTCAGGTAACTTTTGAAGAGGGTGGAGTCGGAGCTGGAGGTCGGAAAAAATTTTGTGGAAATGTCTCCACAACCCTGATTCTAACACCAACCATCCCCTGCCATCCCGCCTCAAATTCTTTCATAACCCCACTCCATATACAAATTGAATAAACAAAAAAGGGGGGGGGAAAAAAGGGACCCCATTAGCGGGGGGGCGGGCCCAACCCATTCCCTTGGGCCTCACTCCGCTAACTAATATTAAAACAATCACTTTCAAACTCCATAAATTCTATACACGCTTCACTACTCGTCCATATATTACTTTTTGATTCCATTTCAGAGGCTTACACCACCACCAATATATCCACCACTCAACATACCTCACACGCACTCCTCGCCGTTCAAGTAATCATTCATTACGCCTGGGTTCTGCGAATCCATAAAACCTAAATTGCAATTCTTATTTTTCTCCTCCCTCATTTTCTCAATCCATTTTTTTCTTCAATGTAAAGATTTTGATCCACACTCCTACCACTTCCAAAGCCACCTTGTTCTTCACAATCTTCTTTCAGGCATTCGAACCGCATTCTTTCGAACCAGATATAAGTTATCATATCTTCCCTACTACACTTAATTAACTCAATTCCCCTATAATTTCCTACAGTCTACCCTTTTCTCATTTACCCTTATATAAGGGTACTCATATCATCTCTCCTCCAATCCCTCGGAACTTTTCCCTCCATAAACATTCTGTTACAAAACTTCCAAAATCCAATGCAATCACCATCCGCCCTTTCCGTTCTGCATTATTCTCACGCGTAATTTCATTTCATCACTCGCAGATTTCCATTCTTCCAACTTTTCTCACTCTACAGTACATATTTACATGCCTCCTTACTAATGACCTCATCGCCAAAATACCTATTCCTTCTGGCACCATCAAACTCACACACATCCACTATCACCTTCATTACTGCCAATGTTATTGCAGATTTTCGAAGTGTTGTTCCCCCCACACTCTAGTCACATTCATCTCATTAGACTTACGAAAGCACCATCCCTATCATTATTCATGCAAAATCCCCTTATTCCTTATATATATATATACCCCCTTATATATTTGAGGTCCCTCACCCTCACTCACTATATCACTATATAAATATATACTACCATTTATATATTATAACTATACTATATATACTCATATATAATATATATATATATATATAATATATAATATATATATATAATAGTATATAATATATATTTATATACTATATATATATATATATACATATTATATATATATAGTACTATAGTTACAGTACTCTTAACCCTATATATACCTCTCAATAATAATATATATTATATATTATATAATATATATATTATATCTATACTATATATATACTATATATATATAATAGGTATATATATATATACTAGTAGTAGTAGGAGTAGTATATATAGTATATATAATAGGGTAATACGTAGTGAGACTTGAGTATAGATTTTACGATATATATATATATATAATATAGGGAAGGTGAGGTAATACCCTATATACTAATATATATAGGGTATTATATATATGATATATATATATATATAATATATATAATTTACTGAGTATCGGGGTGGAAGAAACAGACCGCAGTGTTGGCGCTGTCCACCTAAAACTATCCACCGGGCGGTTCTAGACCGAGCTGAGGCTATCCATAAGGGTGCAAGAAACAGTTTGAAAACACAGACTCCTTCTAGTGCAGTGCTATCTATAATGCTCAGCCTGTCGTATACCTTCGTCTCTTTATCCACTCTCCGCTACGATATACAAACCAGAGACCCACGTAAATTCTTTACACTTCCCATTAAAGTGTTCTTTCTGTATTTACATGCTTATATAATGCGATTAAATGCAATATTAAACATCTTACAATATTAAAGAACGGGGGAAGGACAGGCTGGACAGCTCGGTGGATGTCGACTTGAAGGAGCTCGGTTGCTTTAAACTGTTCTAGGACCCAACTTTTTTTTGGGTTTTGGGATTAGCCTGAATGGCGTTTAAGCAGCACCGGCTATATTTCCTTCATTCGCAACCATGCGATTGCGTTCCAAAACCGAGGAAGACAGTATAAATTGCTTTACCTTCCCATGAGAATGTTCTTTTCTTGTATTTGAATTCTTATATAAATTTGCGCCATTAATATGCAATGATTTAATATCTACAATATAAAGAACGAGGGAGAGGACAGGCTGGACACCTGGTTGATGTCGCCTTGAAGGGAGCTGGATTGCTTTAAAACTGTTCTTGAATCCAAACTTTTTTGGGTTGGGGATAGCTCAGTCGTAAAGCACCGGTATATTGTCCTCATTCGCGACAGGCGGTGGCTATATTATACAGAGAAGGCAGTAAATTTCTTGTAGCTTCCCATTAAATGTTCTTTCTTTATTTACATATCTTATATAATTGCGATTATATGCAATATTTAAACATATAGTATATATATATAGTGAGTAGTGAATATATATATATATATATATATATATAATATATATATATATATATTATATATAAATATCTATATAGATAGTGGTAGACGGCTGTAGATATATATATATATATATATATAATATAAATATATACTAATATATATATATATATAAAAACTATATATATATATATATATATACATCATATATATATACGTATTAATATATTATATATTATACTATAATATATATATTATATTCAGTAAAAGCTAAGAGCTATACTTTGGTGATATATATATATATCCACCTAGGTGGGGGGTGGTTCAGATATATTATATATATATATAATATATATTATATTTATAAAAGGATTTCTTTAGCTATGTCGGGGTGGTCAATTGGCTGTCAACATTCAAAGAAAGTCGAACACAAATGTAACGGACTAAAAGTAACGGAGAAAAAAATAGCGGAACTTATTCGAAGCGTTACATGAAAGAAAAAGTAACGTGTCCGTTACTCCGTTACTCAAAGGAAACTAGTTTCCGGGCTAGTAACGGAGTAACGGTAGAGTAACGGATCGTGCCCACCTCTGATATATTATATATATATATATATATATATATATAATATATATAGATATATATATATATAATAATATATATATATATATAGTATTATATATATATATAACATATACACATACATAAATACAAAAATTCTTAAATATACATACATACATACCATACATACATACATACATACATACATACATACATACATACATACATACATGACAGACTAACATACTATACATACCATACATACATTTACGCTATATATATATATATATTATATTTATATATAATATATATATATATATATATAGCTATAATATATATATATATATATATCATAATACATATATATATATATCGATATATATACATATATATATATAACCTATAGGCAGTCTCCGAGGAAGGGCTTTCGCACCCTGTCAGTTGGATCCCAGAATTCTCTTCTTTCTGTCCCGAAACTCTACTTAACGCTAGAGCACTCTAGAAAACCTTTTTTTTCTCGGCAGCAATTGGTTTCCGACCCAGTCGACGAGTTTAACACTCAGGTAGGGCTTTCGCACCTTTCAGCAAGAACTAGCTCTTCTTCCATTAGGGCCTCAAAAACTCGTTCACCCAGAGCTCTCCAAAGGATCTCTGCTCTCTAGCGACTAAGATATCTAACGCTGGCCAAGAAGTGGTACAAGCAAAAGGAAAGGGACCTGGGTTTTGTTATTACCCTGTCGCCACAATAACCATGCGAAGAAAATCTTCCCTTTGTCCTGACCGCTACGAAATATTCCAACCTTCTTTTAGCACAAATTTATATATATATACTATAGTTATATACTAATAAATATTATATATATATATATTATATACTATATATTAATATATAGTATATATATATATACTACATACTATATATAAATATATATCAAGTATATAATATACTTATATACTAATATATATACGACCATATATATAAAAGCCTGAGCTCGACTTCAATCATATATAACTATATAATCATAATCTCTCTCCA